>JAKCPI010010009.1:0-19109 GCA_023213315.1 Euborellia annulipes
AACCTTAAGAAAATTATTATCATTTTGTTAATTAAAGTGGGGAATGGGTTCATCCATTACAATATAAATATAGGCTAATACTATATCGGCTGTTAGACTAGCCTGCCATCTATTGTCAAAAAATGTTGAACTAATTTGACAGATGAATTTTAAACAAATCATCTAAGCTTATTTTAAAAATTTCTTAATTAATATGTGATTAATAATAACAATAAATTCATTTTTAAATTAAAAAAAAAAAATTAAAGATTATTGGGACAGATTGTTTTTTTTTTTGTATTTGTTTGATAACAAAAAAATTAATTACGATAATTTTTTAATAAGTCATTAAAAAAATTATAGTTCGATGTCCCAATAATCTCTTATGAATTTAATTCATTAAAAAAAAACGCATTGAAAAATTCCTTATAATATTTTTTAAAGTACGTTTTAGACGTCGCTCCTGAACCCGCTTAAAACGTGTAAAAAGTTCGAAATCGAAATTTACATGCTCTTTGGAAGGAAGAGCGGGTCTGAGTCAGCTCGGGGAGTCCAAGCCGAAGGCAGCTGTGTAACTAGTATAAAATAACAACGCTGATATTGACAAAAAAAAAACCCTTCCCTAAAATTTTTTCTGTTGATAATTCTTCCTCTTTGTGAGTCATTGAAAAAAAAAAAAAAAAAAAAAAAAAATTGCATTCATTATAAAAGAGACCGGTCTCTTCTGAGTCATAAAACATAATTAATGCCACCCAACTAAATAAGATAGGAAATTTCTCCCCGTGGTGTTTCAGGGAAATTTTCAAGCGCATCCCACACACACACACACACATACATCATTAAAATATTTTGCAGTTTTAAGAGGGTTTCTTGGAAAAGAGATGAACGTTACATGGAATAACGGTGAGAGAGAGAGAGAGAGAAAGGAAAGATAAATTCATCTTTCTCTATTGATCCAATGCAATTGCTTTTAATTCCGTCGTCTCTCTTTGTTGAAATTTTTATATTCAAGTTATGTACCACCCTTGCACGTGACAGGACACCCCCCCCTAAAAAATTGTTTGTCGACGTTTCTTCTGCCGATTGCACTCTTCATCAGGACAAAGTTGTCAGGTTCGTTGACATGGCAATGTATGAAAAGTTTTATATTTTCTTGAAAACTCTTTTTACAGTTCCGAGGTCGAATGAATATATAATTATTTATCAGTCTTGTGAGTGTTGTGGTTGCGACTGGACGTGCCGGCCGTCTGCTCTGCGATAACAGATAATCATATTGCTTTTCTTTTTTTATTGAGAGTATTTGAGTGTGCGTAAATTGAATTTATCTCCATCCCGCTGGTCAGGATATTTCCTCATTTTTTAACCTTTGTCATAAGACATCAAGCGGGACGGGAGCGAGTCCATGTGGGGGGAGTGGGCATATAAATTGGTAAAAACGTTGCTACACTGTCATGTCAACGAACCTGACAACTTGACATCATTTTTGTCCTGATGAAGAGTGCAATCGGCACAAGAAACGTCGATAAAAAAAAATCATTGTGTGGTTTTATGAAAACACGATGCAACTATATTCGGATCGTAGGCGTTTAACTAAAAATTTTCAGAAAATTATTCAATTAAGGGTATTAAAATCGCGTTTTTAATCTTAACTTAATAATTGGAAAATGGGAATGATAATGGGAAATCAAGAGGCATATTAAAAACTGTGAACAATATCTATTTAGTAACTAGCCGCGCTGCCCGCCGCAGGGTGGCTTCGCCCTCCTGGGCCCGCCTACGGCGGACTCTCGCCTTTTCGTAATTATGGGAAACTGGCTGGCTCGGGCGGACAGACAGACGGACACATCGCTATTATATATATATATATATATAGATTGAAGATTTGAATCATTTTAAATTATTTTAAAAATTATATTTTTTCAATTTAAAAATTGAAAAATTAAATCTCACAATTATTTTTTGATAATTCGTTATATAAGCTTATATTAAATTTCAATTTTCTTATTTGGAGGGCTCGCTGGTGTAGTGAGCTAGGGTGTCAGCTTCTGCAAAGAAGATCCCTGTTCAAATCCTTGGCATGCAGGATTTTTCATTAAATAAAAATATTTATTTAATGTAAACAAATCCTCAAGCAAGCCCTGGATTGGAATATAGGATCTTACCACAATAGCCCTCAGGCGACTCTACAGAGGAGAGGAAGTTGCTGTGACATCCCGTCCTATGGAAGGGACGTAAAGAAGGTTCCCTCTCAGTGATGCATTCTTCGAAAGGAGTAGGCTACACGCCGGTGCTGAGGGAGTCCCTCCTCAAACTAGGACATCCTCCATAGCATAGAAGAGGTTGGATATAAGGAGCCGGTTGGAACCAGAAATAAGGATTCGTTCACTAGCTAGAGAAGGAAGCAGGTGGAGGAGTTAGAGATAGGAAAGATGTAACTTCACGGGGTGCCGGTAGATGGCTACGGCCAGAGGCCGGTTGGGTTTGAGGTGTGTGTCTTCGTACACGTAAGCACCTCGGGCAAATAAACGGGGGATCCCGATAGGAATTTCAAAAATAAATAAAAAAATTTTCTTATTTTTGTCGTCACGGATTGTGACGTCATGACTTGTAGCGTCACGGGCCTTGACGTCACGGCTTGTAACGCGACATGCTGATAGAAGAGCCAAAAAATTTGAGAGGATAAAATAAAAGTTTCACTTTAAAAAAAAGATTTTTATTTTATTTTTCGCCTTGGCTGCCCTTTTGCCACATCCTCATATCAAAATATAAATATTTTCCCATACATATAAATTTTACATCTTGAATTCTAATATATGGAAAGTAAATATATGTCGAACAGAAAAATCTGGTGTGACAAGCACAGAACACAACTTTTAAATACCGAAAGTACAGCGGCGTAACCAGCCTTTGAGGGTGGGGGGGGGGCGAAGCTCAACTAGGGCGACGATTTTCCAGGGGGGCGGAGCCCCCTGGACCTCCTTGCTCGCCTTCGGCGAGCAATTGCCCGCCTTCGGCGGGCAAATTTCTTGCATCCTGTAATTTCCTCAGCGAATTTGTTTATATTTACATGTTTTTTAATGACACCTGTATGATTTTGTTTTGATTTTTCTTTGCTTTTACGAAAAATGTCGTTTTCTTCTGTGATTATTTCAAAAACTATTCAGTTTTCGGGAAAATATCAAAGAATAAAAACTTTTTAAAATAGAGTATTTTATTTCGACGGGCATGCAAATGAAATTTTATTTAAAAATTGCTAGACATTCGTTCATTCATTCACTAAATCACGGGTGGGAATGGGCGGGTTTGGGCGGGAAGAATGGTAAAAGCCCTTTCATTTTGAGAAAATCGAAAAAAACTGAAAAACTACATCAGTAAAATACTAGTACTTTTTGGCCGATTTTGATTAAAAGCTTATTTTCACGGTCCCGGGGGTGTTTAATTTAAATATAACATTTCAGTCTCATAGCTCATTTCCTTCATGCTTAAAAAAATTTTGAATTCCAAAAAATTAAATATTAAGGCTTATACGAATCCTGAGTAAATCTCAACAGCATAAAACATCAAATTAAGGCTTATATATTGCAAAATAAAAAAAAATTTTAATTATAAAGCCTCTATATACGTGATTTATTATTTTTGGAATTAAATTCATTTAAAATAGTAGAATTCAAGTTGTAATATAATTTTAAAAGAAAACAATCAATTTTTTAAGACAATCGATGAAAAGAATATGATAAAATCACATTCGCTGGGCTATATCTTAGAGGCCGTAGGGCGCCTATGCCGGTTTCGGGGGGCGCCAAGGGCTCGATGCGCCTGGGGCGGGGAGCTCGCGCCCCCCCTCGCCCCCCCTGGTTACGCCACTGCGAAAGTAAGAGAAAGTTGTGTGCTGTGAGACCAGTGACACCAGATTTTTTTTTTTCGATTTTCTCAAAATTGGTTTTAACAATTTTGATTAAAATTCATAAATCATCTATTTTTTTTATATACCCTTTAAAAAGTATATTAGTAAAATTTTTCGTAAAAATTTGTATGACGTACACTTTAGATTTTTCAAATTCATTTTCCGGCTCTTCCCTCCATAGCAAATGTTAAATCCCCATATGGGGATTTGTCGATTCAAAAGAGATTCCCAGCACTGTACACGACTTTCTCTTGCCGAAAGGTGTGCGCCAGTCACACCAGAATTTTTACGTACTTATGAGATAGTAGTCATAAATTAATAGAATAATTTTTTTTTAACGATGCTTATAATACGTTCACCTTCTCTCTGTAACAAAATAAAACAAAAAGATGGATCGATTAAAAGAGAAAGAGAGAGAGAGAGAGAGAGTGTTGGCTGGCTGTATCTCAAACTCCTCCATTTTCTTTGAGACCGATGACAACGACCTCTAATTCAATCTCTCTCTCTCTGTTTGTATGTATTATGCAAAACAACAAATCTTTTTTTTATAATAAAACTTTTGAAATTTAAACATTATATTGGGATAATTTGAAAATCAATATCATGAGGTTTCTTTGACAATTAAGGGGGTTCAGGAGCCACGTCTAAAATTTAAAAAAAAAAAAAACTAGACTATTATAAGAAATTTTTCATTGCGGTTTTTTTTTAAATGAATTAAATTCATAAGAGATTATTGGGACATCGAGCTATAATTTTTTTAATGACTTGTTCAAAAATTATCGTAATTAATTTTTTTGTTATCAAGCAAATACAAAAAAAACAATCTGTCCCAATAATCTTTAATTTTTTTTTAATTTAAAAATGAATTTATTGTTATTATTAATCACATATTAATTAAGAAATTTTTAAAATAAGTTTAGATGATTTATTTAAAAATCAACTGTCAAATTAGTTCAGCATTCTTGCAATAGATGGCAGGCTAATCTAACAGCCGATCACCTAATAGCGTATATCTGGCCTAAATTTATATGCTTTTATAAAAGAGACATAATATCTAATAACATTTATAAAGTATTTATTGTTAAAAGATCAATGAATATCAACCAAATGCATTAAATATTACTAGCTACCATTCTGACATCTCTTGGCAAATTTTTGAATTACTTGATTTTTCAGGCATACTTTTTATGACACACAACGCCATCTTATCGGGAAAAACATGCGTAACACCTTCGCCCCCGTTCCACCTTAAATCGCTTCACAAAACCTTTGGAGTATTTCTGCATTACACACTAACTAGCCATAGTTGAAACTTCCGAAGTGGACCTAGTATTAATACTAGAAGTGAATCGGACCTCAGAAAGCGGTAAATTATGACGATAGCCACCTTTCTCCAATATTTCCTATTAACAGGTAATTGCTTCAAGTTTAGGAAAAAACAAAAGGACATCTGAGAGTGAATGCATGATGCCCTTAACAGAGACCTGCAATCAACGCGACTGCCATCCCCTAAGGACATGGATGGGCCTTCAATGCCAGACAGACGTCACGTTCTTTAATGATAATCAAGCAGCTCAAAGTTTGTCAACAAACATCGATATAATGAAGCATTGCATAGCGAAAGAAGAAATGCATTAATTAAGGGCCTGTAGGAGACATATACAAAGAACTTGGACATTTTCGGTCAAATAAATTAAAATCATAACGAAATTTCTTTAGGGGGCGGTTTTTTTTTTTTTAATGAATTTGGTATCCAAATGGCTTAAATAAAATTATCGGACTGCCTGGGGTCCGAACCCACGGCTTTTGGTATACGAGGTTAGCACGCTAACCCTTACACCCAAGCCCCGAAAAAATTATAATAATTATATTCCAATCCAGTGCATACTTGAGGAATTGTTTACATTCATAGAATATACAAATGCAAAGAATACATAAATATTTCTCTAACAGAAAGTTATAATTTTTTTTTAATGACTTAATTAAGGAAATTAATTTTTTCATTATCAAGCTAAAATAGAAAACAATCTGTCCCAATAATCTTAATTTTTTTTTTTAAATGAATTTATTGTTAATCATATATTAATTAAGAAATTTTTAAAATAAGCTTAGATGATTTATTTAAAAATCAACTGTCAGATTAGTTCAGCATTCTTGCAAAAGATGGCAGGCTAGTCTAACAGCCGATATACTATTAGCCCATATCTGGCCTAAATTTATATATTTTTATGCTTTTAAAATATAATAACATTTATAAAAAAATTTTTTTTTAAGCACTCACACTTTTTCCCATTCACACTCACATACACCCAGTCTTTTTCGACAATTCAGGCCATATAAGACTTTTAACGATACTTGTATTCATAATATATATTTATTTGGTGTCCAGGCATTCTTATTGTTGTTACGAAACTAGAAAACAATTATTTAAAATCTTATACTTGCTGAGATTACTTGTCTGTATCTGCTTAAAATTACAGACAAATAATCTCAGAAGTATAAGATTTTAAATTCTTATTTAAGCCTTTTGGTATCCAAATGGCTTAAATAAAAGGCTTGGGATCCGAACCCTTGGGATGTTAGGTTGGCGCGCTACCAACTACGCCAAGCCCGGGGACAACATTTATAAAGTGTACCTTGTTAAAAGATCAATGAAAATCAACCAAATGCATTAAATTATTAGCTACTATTCTAACATCTCTCGTATTAGGTGTTTTTTTTTTTTTTTTAAGACACACAACGTCCTCTTTTCGGGAAAGACTTGCATAACCTCTTCCTCCTGAACCCTCTCAATGTAATGATAATAAAAAGTAGATCGTTTTTTTTTTTCTACTTGAAATTTAAAGATACAAAGTGGACGAAGGCCGTAACACAGATAGAAAATGAAATAAAAAGAAATATTTGTTTTCGGCCCGGATTATTTTATTTTCTCTTGTTGACGTTTCGGGGCCTAAACGTCACCCATCTTCAGGACATATGTGTTCAAAAATTCTTAACATTGCCTCCTTCAATTGTTAGATAAGTAAGAGAATATTAGTATACTAGGCGGACTTCGCACCCCCCGCCAGCTGGCTCGGGCCCGCCTGCGGCTGTCCCTCGCCTTTTCTTAATTATGAAAAAAAAAAAAAAAAACATTCCAATCCAGTGCATTCTTGAGGAATTGTTTACATTCATAGAATATACAAATGCAAAGAATACATAAATATTTCACTATACATTTCCCATGGTTAAGAATTAATAACTCAAAAAGTTAAAGGAATTTCGAGATGAATATATATATAGATTTTGGAATATAGCCTCCCCATTTGGGGATTTGATTTCCTCAATTCTCTTCATTGAATTCTCTAAAAGCATGTAAAATTTCATAAAAATACGGAATGTTTAAGAGCGTCTTTCACGACCACCCATCCGAGTTTTCGCCATACTTGGCATTACTGATAAGGTACACAATTTGATTTTTATTGTCCAAAAAAAAAAAAGAAAAGAATTTTATTTTTCCTTCTCTCTCATGTCTGAGGGATGAGATGGCGTGGATGTAAGGGGGGAAGGGGTCGGGGGAGTTGGTTGGCGCATGCGCATGCGCCTCCTCCGCCTGCCTCCCCCTCACAGAGGGTATAAAGGCGCAGATGTGCGGGCAAAACCAAAGGATAGATGCTAGAGAGTCTGCTCGATCAACCAACGAGCCAGAGCCTCTCTCTCTCTCTCTCTCTCTCTCTAATTGTTACAAACAAACAAACAAACAAGTGTTTCATTTATTAGTGAAGTAAATCAAGAAAAATTCTTTTCAATTTCTGCTGCCTTTCTATCAGGTAGGATTTAACAACGATTTATTTTATTTTTTTTTTTTTTTATTTGATTTTCATCTGCACGCTTAATTTATTAATATCATTGTTCACTCTAATATTTATATTATTTTTCCTCTTAACATTCGGGTGCTTGACAAAAAAAAATTCATTGATTTATATAATTGATAATTGAATAATAATTGCGAGATTTATTAATAATTAGCAAACATTTTATTTTTGTGTCTTAATTAACACAGGAACTAAGAGATGTAGATCGTATATATATATATATATATATATATATATATATATATATAGATATATTCCTTCTTTTTTGCTCTAACCATTTAGAAGAAAAAAAAATGAAATTTTACATTAAAATAATAAATTTTTTATACTTGCGTGTGTTTGCAATCATAAATAGGCTTCTAATCAAAAGATATTTAGAATAAAATAAAAATTTAATATTTAAATTCAAAAATATTTTTCTTCGTATTTAAAAGAAAATTAATTTTTTAACATAATAATTGTGCGATTTAATTAGTTTAAATTTTATTATTGTCATATAAATAAATAGAAATTCAAATTAACACAAAAAAGAGAGATGTAGATCGTATATATTTATATATACATTTTTTTAAAGATAATTAAAATTTATAAATGTCAAACTGCTAATAATATAAAATTTTTTTAATTAATAATATAATTTAATTTTAATAGATCGTTGATTGACTATTTTCTCAAGGGGGAGGGGAGATTTTTACAATTTTTTTAAAGACTTTCACCTGTGTAAATATTATTTTTCTCAATATAATGCTTAATTTATTATAAGTTGTAACTAGACAGCTGGGATATAACATTTTACTATTCAAATCAAGATTTATATTAATTACTAGTAAAGGAAAGTTTTTTTTTTTTTTTTTTCTTTACTGATTGTTTTTGCTTAGAATTTGTTCTTACCTATTTTTTTCGAATGTGTGTTAGTCATCATAACCCTCAAAGCAAATGAGAGCCATTTGCTTTTGTTTATTATATCAATAAAAGCGAACCATTTGTCAAAAGACTCTGTCAAAGAGAGAAAAAAAAATTACTTTTTAAAAATAAAAAAATCTGGTGTGACTGGCGCACAGCACACAACTTTCTCTTACCTTCGGTAATCGAAAGTTGTGTACTGTGCTTGTCTCACCAGATTTTTTTGTGTCGACATGTATTTAGTTTCCGACAGTACGGTACGGTTCGATTTTCAAGATGTAAAATTTATAAGTATGGCAAAATATTTATATTTTGTTACCATGGCAACATGGGCGTAACTAGGGGGTCCCGGGGGGGCCTGCCCCCCCCCCAGAAGGCTCGTGGCCCCCCCCAGAAAGCTCTTTGCCCCAAGAAAAATTGAGAAAATATGGGGCTTTCCAGGCCCGAGTCATTCTTTCCACGTCAAATCGATACACTTTTTAACCTCACCATCTCAGATTTGTATGAAATTTGGGTCATAGGTAGAGTCAATAGAGACTAAGAAAAAGCCCCAATTTCAATATCTCAACTCGTTTAAGAAATATGGCGGGTTAAATTTGTCAAAAATGGCAAAAAATCGACCTAACCACATCTATTTAAATTGCTCTAAAATCTCTTAGAGATGAGATAGAGAGATGAATGAGGTGTCATTTTACAGCTTTTCAGACACCCTTTCCAATGATATACAACACAACTGGGGTGGTAATAAAAAAAAAAAATTTTAATTTCAAAATCAAAAATTTAAATTAATTTTTCTCAAAAAGTACCACTTCGAAAATTTTGAAAAAATTCTAAAATGGTCCTTGCTTAAAGGTTAAAAGATAATATAAGCCTCATCAAGGGATCATGATGGGATCATAGAAAAATTAATTAAAACAACCATTGCGTTAGTTTTTTGTCATAATTGGGAAAAATTACACAGGCTCAGTGGCGTACCGAGGGGGGGGGGCGGGGGAGGTCCGCCCCAGGTTCCCGAGCCGGCATAGGCCCTCATATATCATACTTATATATAAAAGGCTAAGAGGGTGTCCGATGTGTGAAACAACCAATCAGGCCTCAGGAATAGCGCCATGGTAACAAAATATAAATATTTACCCATGTTTACGATTTTTTTTATTTATTTACATTTTGAATTCTAAAATATCGGCGTAAATTTTTTGTCTGTGTATCGGGAGAGTCCCGGAAAGGATATGATTCACAAAAAATCTTAAGTTCATGAATAATTAACCGCTAAAATAATCTCTACATATAAAAATGAAAAGGGAAAATGTATGTACCGGTATGTATATAAGTAGGCGAGCAAGGGGGTCCAGGGGCGCAGCCCCTGCTAGATGAAAGCCCCGCCGAAGGCGGGCTTTCCGTCTAGTATATATATATATAAAAAAATTAAAAATTTCCCTTCGAGAGGCACCGGGACCCTCAGAACCAAGTAAAAATGGGAAAATTTTGATTAAAAAAAAGAAAATTTCTCTTTAAATAGGCCCCGGGGCCCTCAGGGCTCAAGTAAAAACGGAAAAATTTAGAAAAACAAAACAAAATTTCTCTTTGAGAAGCCCCGGGGCCCTCAGGGCTCAAGTAAAAACGGAAAAATTTAGATAAAAAAAAACAAAATTTAATAAAAATTTCCCTTCGAGAGGCCCCGGGACCCTCAGAACCAAGTAAAAATGGGAAAATTTTGATTAAAAAAAAAAGAAAATTTAATGAAAATTTCTCTTTAAATAAGCCCCGGGGCCTCAGGGCTCAAGTAAAAACGAAAAAATTTAGAAAAAAAAAAAACAAAATTTAATGAAAATATCTCTTTGAGAGGCCCCGGGGCCTTGGGGTTCAGGGATATACGGTATTTTAAAAATATTTTTGTGTATGGAGGAGAAGGATATTTAAAGATGAGCACCCCCCCCCAAAAAAAAAAAAAATTCAATGTAAGGCCCCCTTTCTTCTAGTGCCGCCCCAGGCCCCCAACCCCCACAGGCCTCTGTACGCCTCTGCACAGGCTAACAGTGATTTTGGTACCGGGGGTATTTTGAGCTGATCTCCGAGTATATGCGACGTCCTTTTTCCAAAAATGCCGTCAGTTTTGCTCGAATATCTCTAGTTTTAGAGATATAGAGAATATAACGTTTTAATTGAAATTCTGCTCTAAAGAGGCTCTTATTTTGGGTTTTCTAGATTTTTTTATGGTGTTTTCTCGTAAAAATATACAGGTAGCTAAGATACATAGAAAATCTAGAGATTCTGCCCAATCAGAAGTGATTTAGTGGTGCAAAACAAGGCTAAAAGTTGAAAAAATTCAATTTTTCCAGTTTTTCTTAACTTTAGACAACCCTAAAATTTTATTAACATCTCTGAATGCAAAAAACATATATGTACGATATTCTGTAACTCTTTAGCTTTCCAGAAATCATTCATTTGTGCAAATCGGTTAATTATTAAAGAAATTATAAACTTGTTATTTCAGCGCTATCACTACACCCAAGAATTCTTCTAAGCAAAATAACATCTTAATCATAAAATTTTCTTATCTTTGATTTGTAGATTAACTATTTTGTTTATAATTTCGTTAATAATTAACCGATTTGCACGAATGAATGATGGCTGGAAAAATTGAATTTTTTTCAACTTTTAGCCTTGTTTTGCACCACTAAATCACTTCTGATTGGGCAGAATCTCTAGATTTTCTATGTATCTTAGCTACCTGTATATTTTTAAGAGAAAACAGCATAAAAAAAATCTAGAAAACTCAAAATAAGAGCCACTTTAGAGCAGAATTTCAATTAAAACGTTATATTCTCTATATCTCTAAAACTAGAGCTATTCGAGCAAAACGGACGACATTTTTGGAAAAAGGACGTCGCATATACTCGGAGATCAGCTCAAAATACCCCCGGTACCAAAATCACTGTTAGCCTGTGTAATTTTTCCCAATTATGACAAAAAACTAACGCAAGGGTTGTTTTAATTAATTTTTCTCTATAATTTGAGATGGTGAGGTTAAAAAGTGTATCGATTTGACGTGGAACGACTCGCCTACCGAGGTTATCTGGTCTCATGCCCCCCCCCCCCCCCCAGCGAGGATGGCTGGTCCCATGGCCCCCCCAGCCAGATTCTCTAGTTACGCCCATGCATGGCAACCATTTCTCCTATCTTTTCTATGGAGTACAAGAGTAAAGTGGTCTTCAGAAGATTTCAATCACAAAATGAGAATATACATTTTATAGAGAATCTAAAAAATAATTGATTTTTGAATTTAAAAAAAAATCGTTGGAGCAAATTTTGAGAAAATCGAAAAAAAGTGAAAAAGTGCATCAGTAAAGTACTAGTACTCTTTGGCTGATTTTGTTCAAAAGCTTCGTGTCACGTCCCATGGGGGTGCCTAGCTTAAATATAAAATTTCAACTTCCTAGCTCTTTTTGTTCTTGAGATATTTTGTTCACAGACACACACACACACAGACAGACACACAGACACACAGACAGACAGACCATGTCGCGAAAACCACTTTTTTTGGATTCAGGGGACCTCAAAACGTGAAGATCCATCAAAATCTCGACATCGAATTTTTGACATGAAACCAATACTTTCTCTCTCTATATATTAACATATATATAGAGGTACGAGAAAGTAATAAAATTGGGTCCTTCACATTTTTTTTTTTTTTTTAAGCGAATTAAAATTAAAAAATGAAATACGGAAAGGATAGTCCATGTAATTTCAGAATTAAAAATTAAATTTTACAATTATGCCAACACGCTCTCACTTTTATTAAAACTGATAGAAAAAGATTTATTTCAAATAAATGTAATTAGGCCTAAATAATCTAAAATTTATTTTTCTTTCAATTAATTCACTTTTATTTTCTTTAAAAAAAAAGAAAAAAAAAGACGAGATTGGGGTCTAAGGGCGCGTCTACTCGAGCCCCCCCCTCACTTCCTTCCACCCCCTTTAGGAACTCTCAATAATAATAAAATATTAAGATAGTTAATTCTCACGATTATTATACGATAACTAATATTTTTATTCTTGTAAAATGATTAGAGAAAAGATAAAAAAAGAAAAAGAGGTTATATATATATATATATAGCTATAGATATATACGCTCTACATCTCTGAGTTCCTGTGTTAATTAAAAAAATATATCTCTTTCATTTCACTGTTAAATTGAAAAAAAAATTAAATCTCAC
Organism: Euborellia annulipes; assembly: GCA_023213315.1. Taxonomy (NCBI): domain Eukaryota; kingdom Metazoa; phylum Arthropoda; class Insecta; order Dermaptera; family Anisolabididae; genus Euborellia; species Euborellia annulipes. The sequence goes on from JAKCPI010010009.1 coordinate 12,858, forward strand.
AATTATTATTTAATAATTATTAATTTATATTAAATTTAAATTAATTGAATAAACTTTAGTAAGAGACAAGGAATAATTCTACCATTATTTTATGTCTCTACTCAAACAACAACAACAACAACAAAAAAAAAAACACTAATTGAAAAATCATATTCTTTAAAATTATACGAGAGAGATTTGATAATAATTTAAAAATCCACAAAAACACTTTACTTTATATTTAATGAAATAAAAAAAAAAAGTGAGCGAGTTTTCATCAATCTTTTTTTTTTTTTTTTTTTCTTAGATTAGATAAACTTTGGGCTAAAAGACAAAGTTGATTTAGGTGAGATTTTATTTATTTATTTAAATTATAAAAGTTTTATTATCCTAAAGAGTCTTCGATAAATTTTTAATTTTACATTGAACCAAGAGCGTATATATGTACATATATATATATATAACCTCTTTTTCTCTTACATCTTTTCTATATTCATTTTAAAAGAGATTGGAATTATTATTATTAATTGATTTCCTGGCATCCCATAGAACACTCAACACGAATGCGCCTTGTCTTATAGGCAACCGAAACGTTTCTCTGCTTCTTTTGTTGCTTACTTCTTCGGCGACGCGTCGCCTCATCGTCATTTCGAGAGTGATGTCTGAGAAAAAAAAATCCATTTGAGTCGAAAGAATAATTCTCAGTAAGGACATCTAGGAGCTTATTATTTCCAGTAGTTAAAAAAATAATTATTTAATTCATTTATTCCAACAGTGGCAGACTCTATCCTTCCCTAAAGAGTCTCCGATAAATTTTTAATTTTACATTGAACCAAGATCTAGAGCGTATATATCTACATATATATATATAACCTCTTTTTCTCTTTCCTAACACCAGTGTCCATAGGGAGAGGGAGTTTCTGTGACATTCCGAGAGACGTAAATATTTCCTCTCAGTGATGCATTCTTCGAAAGGAGTCGGTGCTGAGGGAGTCCCTCCTCAACTAGGACATCCTCCCTAGCATAGAAGAGGTTGAAGGGCCCGGTTAGAACCAGAAATAAGGAGTAATTCGCTAGCTAGAAACGAACGTAGGAAGAGGAGTTAGAGATAGGAAATAAAGTAACTTCACGGGATGCCGGTAGATGGCTACGACCAGAGGCCGGTTGGCTTTGTGGTGTGTCTCTACGTGCAGGGAATCACCTCGGGTAAATAAACGGTGATCCCGGCAGCAATTCCAAATAATAATATCATTTCGTTGATTAGCACATAATAACGCACACACAGATATTTTTATTTTCTTCATCAAATTCGCTACACGTGTCCTAAATTAAATGAAAGAGAGGAAAAAAAAAATTAAAGATAAACAAACCTTGAGATTTAACTGGTGTGACTTGGACACTCCACTCTCAATTTGATTGAGTGGTTTTGTTTCTCTCTCTTTTTTTTAATATATATAAAATAATCTTTGAAACTGTTATTTGATAGGATCATCGTATGATGAATTACTCCTTGAATAAACAGATTAAACAAAATCAAGAAATTAAATAAAAACTTTAAGAGATTTCTTGTTTTTTTTTGCTATAAAATATCTTCTCTCTTACCTCTGAAACAATGAATGAGATTATACTCGTAATTGGCCTTGCAGCTTTAAATTACATGTTTCTCAGTTTCTGGACCAAATCTTTTGAAACTCAACCTAAAAATTAAGACGTTTGTCTTTGAGCAAATAGTATAACAATCGATTGAATAGAAAAGAATACTCAATTGTTTTTTAAATGTTAATAAGAAAATAAACATTTGTTTAAAAAAAAAAATCAAAAGAGCTGCAAAACTTTCCCGTTCTTTCTAATCAGAGTTAAGCATATTCTAACCAAGCATCTATCTGCTAACCTTAACCTAACCTAAAGGCTAATAGCCTTGAAGTTAGCTCTGATAACCATGTTTACAACTTATTTGAAGGAGATGTAGATTGTATATTTTTAATAATAAAATGTCTAAACACAGGTAAAGCGGTGGGGGGTTCTTTTTTTTTTTTTTTTTAGGAGGATGATTTTGTATTAAAAAAAAAAATAACCTAGATGTGACTTCCCCCACCCTCAACCTGTGTTTATATTTTTTTTTTTAAAATATTAAAATTCCACTTTTTTCATAGGGGGTTTTTATGATTACTTCCCCCCCCCATAATAAAAACCCCCCCTTTGGGGGGGGTTTGGCCTTTTAGTTGGGTTTTTGAGGTTGGGGGGCAAAAAAATTTATCATACTCAACAACTTTATTATATTTTGATGGTGGTAAAAAAAAAAAAACTTTGGAGTTTTAGATAGGGGGGTGAGAAAGTTTATAACATTTTTTAAGGAGGAGAAGATGGTATATTTTTATTAATAATTGTCTAAACTCATGTTATGCGCTTCACATCTTAGATTTTTTTTTTTTAATTTTCGAAAATAATTAAAATTAAAAAAAAAAAAAAAGATTGGGAATTTTATTAAATTGATATATTAGAAGGGTATAAGGCTAACTTAGTCACTCGATTTGTGTCTGGGAAGGGAAAAGTCTTCACTCTTTGCCAGCCAGCTCTCTCTCTCTCTCTCTCTCTCTCTCTCTCTCTTAGGGTGCTATTTTAGGCCTCTCTCTCTCTTCTCTTATTGGCTGACATTCCAAAGGATCCTCTTTCTCTTTCTCTCTTTGAACCAGACGGAAAAATCAACAAAATGGCAACAAAACTATTTCAACAAAAAAAAAAAAAAAAAAAAAAAAAAAAAACTAACAGATAAATCAAAACTGAGAAAATTATTTGTTTATTTATATGGTATAAGCCTATTTGAATATCATCTATGAGTCTCATCACGTGTCCCATTTTGTTTATTCTCTTTAAAAAATTTATAATAATAGATGCTTCTAGGATGTCGTTTTTAATAGATAAAAGCTCAGCGCTGTAATGAATGCGATATTTATATCCATATAACACCATTTTACATTTCCTTTAAAATCCATATTAATGGATTTTGATTAAAATCCGTCAAAAGAAGAGAAAGGCTTTTTTTTAATAAAAAATTGTTTTTTTTTTCTTTGGGAAAAAAGCAGCGTCTGGTTCAGCGTCTTCCGCCATTTTTTTTTTTTTTCAATTTTATACAACAATCAAAAATAAATAATAGTTTTAATAATTAAATTTAATTAAAATTATTTTTTTGTTTGAATGAATTATAATTTCAATTTAATATTTAAAAAAATAATAATAATGTGTAAAGTTGACGTCATTAGATATCGAGAACAACTCGGATATTAATATTAATTAATATCTTTAAAAGTAAGGAAAATACTACTTTTTTAAAAGGCAAAACTTTCGCGTTCTTCTTAATCAGAGCTAATCCAGCATCTAGGTGTTAACCTTAAGGCTGGTTGGTCGTCCACTGGAAGCATAAACGAGCGACCGCTGCAAGAGCGGCGCAAGGAGATCGTACACTGCAAGCGACTTCGCGCTACATTTGACAAAATATTTTATACATTTCTGGATATTCCAGATATTTGGGATATGTAGCGCGTTGGTCGAACCGTGTAGTCGCACGCTTGTAGTGAACGGAGCTTCAATCAATTCACACACATTGGCATCTGTAGCACGTATACGCTTGTTGTCGCTCTTGTAGCGGTCGCGCGTTTTCGCTTCCATTGGGCGACCAGCCGAAGGCTAATAGCCTTAAAGTTAGCTCTGATAAAGATGCCTACAACTTAGTTGAAGGAGATGTAGATTGTATATATATAATAATAAAATATCTAAACACAGGATGGGCCCTGGTGATTCACATCTTAGTTTTTTTTTTAATTTTCGAAGATGATTATAATTAAAAAAATAAAAGAAAGTAAAATAAAATAAAAATTGATTGAATATTTAATATTTTTTAATTAATTATTTAATTCAAATTTCAAATTAAATTTATTTGATTTCCAACATATACACATAGCCTATTAAAATTGTAAATTGCAATAACTTCTCGTTATTTATTGATTTATTTTTTTTTATATGAAAAGACGAAAGAAAAGATGTTTATATATATATACATTCTACATCTTTTTTCGATATCCATTTGAAAAAATCTCACAATTATTATCCCATAATTAATTAATCATATAAATTTTTATTTAACTTCAAAAATGAACGATTGATCTTTTTTTTCAATTTATATTTGATTTCAAAATCTAAATTTAAGAAGAACTTTTAATTTAATGTTATTTATTATTCAAAAGAGAGGTTATTTGGGACGCTTAAAAAAAAAAAAAAAAAAAAAAAAAAATTAGTAGCCTTGTTTAGATTTTACGAAGTGCTATCTTCTTAACCCCAGGGCCGTCGTCGTCATGACATATTTATTAGCTCTCTCTGTCTTTTTTCTTAACTGGATCAAACGAATTTAATTTTAAATATTCTTGCTTCTTAAAGGGTGAATTTAATTCGACATTTTCACGGGCTATTTATTTTTCTTCCATCATTAAAAAAAAAAAAAAAAAAAAAAAATTGGATTTGATTAAAAGACAAAAACAACAACAACTTTGATAGGAAATCGATAATTATCTTTGACAAGTAAAAAACAAGAAAACTTAAGAGAGAAAAAAATCTCTACGTCGACGGTTGTTAACCTGTTTGTGGCTAACCATCCCATCCCTGTGCGATTTTATTAAAAAATAAATTTAACAATGGTCTTATAATAATTATATAATTAATTAAATTCAAATTTGATGATTATTAAAAACAATTAAATAATATTTATTGTTGATTAAAAACAATTAATTATATTGTTGATAGTATATTGATTGAGTATATTGTTGAAATATATTATTGTTGTGATTTAAAAAAATGGCGGATGACGCTATAACTTCAACGAAAAAAAAACATTTTTTTTACCAAATTGTAATAAACTTAAATACAAGTGTCGCATGTAATTTTAATCAGAATAATGGCAGAATTTCGAATATTAAATAAAAAATAAATGTTTACCAATGAAAAAGAAAAATGTGAGCCAAAAAAAAGTGAGCAAAAGAATTGTCACTACTCCAAAAATAAATAACAAAAACAAATTTTATTTTTTTATTTACTAGATGGCGCATACAAAAAGATAAACTGATTTATTCAAATGACGCCAATTGTTCTTGATGACGTCAATTCGTCGACGGGTTTCGAACCCACGATCTCTCTTCTCCCTTTCTTTTTAATCAAGAGAGAACAAACATTTATAGAGAGAGAATGTTGCAAAAGTTCACAAGACATTAAAATAGTCAAAGAATATAAAAAAAAAGGCAAAGAGTTAGTAATCAATGTCAAAAGAGATTGAGATCCAGGTCAAGAAGAAGAACTAAGGATTAAATCTATTTAGAATTAATAGAGAAAGAATTAATCCTCCGCTAAAGAGAGACGAGAGAGAGGTAAAAAATAAATAGAACTTCGACCTAAATGCTAAAACCCTGAAAATCCATTTGAGATAAAAAAAAAATCTGTATTTAATGAATAAATAAATAAACAAAGTATATTTTTTATTATATATTCTAAATTGTGCCATTTTTCTGATTAAAATGATATATTACACTTGTATTTAAATTTCTTTAAATTGGTTAAAAAATGATGTTTTTCGTTGAGGTGAAGAGCGTCATCCGCCATTTTCTTCAATTTAAAACAACAATGAACAAAGAATATAATTATTGTTTTATTTATTTAATACAACAATATTACAACAAAAACAAAGAATATAATTATTATTTAGTGGAATTTGACCTCGTTTATTATTTTTCTCACCAATTTTGTTTTTATTTCTTTTTCATTCATATTGTTTACTTACTTTGACCTATTTTTTTTCTTTTGCCTTGTTATGTGTTTCCTTTATTCTGTTTGCGTGCACTTGTGTCTTTTTTTCACTGTCATTTCACTTTTAGGACGCAATAATGCCCTCCATTTCTATATTCTCGGGGATTCTATTTTTTACTTTTTTAAACGTGGGTTTCCAATAAATAAAAGCAGATTGAGAAATATTTGTTGAAGTTTGTGGCATTCTATCATATCAGTCAATTACCACTCTAGGTGTGTTTGTATGAGAGTAATCTCGAATGTAGTAGACAAAAAAAAAAAAATAGCTCCAAGGGTAACATAAACAACCCAAATAGTTAACTTACAAGCGAAGTTCATAGCCTTCATAACACCAATTTGAACAAAGAATTTTTTATGTGTAGTACTTAATGAAAAACAAATTCTGTTAAAAGCGAGAGAACACACTATCAGCGATTCGTCTAAAAA
>JAKCPI010010011.1:0-13761 GCA_023213315.1 Euborellia annulipes
TCAAATAATCTTTTGTTATTTTGATTTTTTCTAACTCAACAATGCTTTCAGCTCAAAATGGACTGATGATGGTTATATTTCATTAAAACCGAAACTGTTTCCTCAATAGAGAGTTTCATTTCGTGGAGACTAACTACCTGGCTGCTTGCTCCTTTATCCTCTTATTTTTATAAAGTGATTCAACTAAATAGCTAAAAATTAAAATTAACAATTTTTACCAAAATAATTAATTTTAAAATATACAAGAAATTTGTTAGGTTGGCTACAAATTGAATTTTCTCATATACTATTCATAAACAGTTTATGAAACAGAGTTCCTATACTTGTATAGGAAGTTTTCTGGAAGTTTTTTTAACAGTGTAGAGTATATATTAATTTTTCAAATAAACTTATTTTATTTATATATTTTTTTTTTAAGTAGAAAGTTTAATAAATAGAAAAATTTATTGCAATTTTAATTAGCGTAATGGTTCTGGTTTGAATATTTTATACCCAATGGAGTTTGCAAGTGAATAATAATAAAAATATCAAGGGATATTAATATCTCTCTCTCTCTTTACATTTCACTAAGCATTATCCAACCTTAAATCATTTTTCTTCTATCTAATAAAAAAAAAAAAAAAAAAAATTGTCTTTATCCAACCTATTCCCCTGGGAAATTCTCCATTCTGAAAGAGAGAATAGAAAATCTACCCTATATTTTTTTTTCTTTTTTTTTTATAGAATATATATTTGATTAGATATTCATTTAAGAGAATCTCTCTCTCTGCCCTGCCAAAGGGGAATTATTTCTTTGCAAATGGAATTGAAGAAAAAAAAAAGAAGAAGACATTTCACGGAAATTCTCGGTTATAACCTCATATAATAATAATAATATTATTTAATTAAATTTTGTTATCATATCACTTAAATATACGTAAATTGATTTTTTTTTTTCTTTTATTTTTTTTCTTTAAAGATATTTATCATTTAAAAGGTTTCTTTCATAAAGACAAGATTCTGGAACTTGTGTTTGCAGCACAGATCATACAAAAACAAAGATTGGACAGCTCCACGTTAGAAATTCTGTGGAAGTTTAACGCCATCTATTATCATGGTCCCAACTAAACAGTATGAAAATAAAAAACAAAAAATTGAATCTCGAGAGGTTTGAACTCGAGACTTTTGCATCTTGTGAGATCAAGAAAAGGATTATTTTTTTTTTTTTTGCGGCATACGATTAAGCAAAGGCGGACTGCGCGGCTAGTAGATATCTTTTAAAATTATATAAGTGGTCCACGCTATTTGAAATTCTGAATTTGTGGTCCGCAAAAGCTTTTTTTTTTTTTTTTAAATAAAAAAAACATTTACACTTTTTTCTCATTCACACTCACACTCACACGCATTCACACAGTCTTTTCGGCAACTTAGGCCATTTAAGACTTTAAACGATATCCGTTATTTATAATTATACATTTTGGGGTCCAGGCATTCTTATATAAGTCATTTGGTATCCAAATGCCTTATATAAAATCATCGGACTGCCTGGGGTCCGAACCCGCGACGTTTGGTATATGAGGTTAGCACGCTAACCTCTACACCATGCCCCGAGGGCTCCGCAAAAGCTTGAAACATTTCTTTTTTGTTGCAGGTATGCCTTCTTTGCTCATCGTCTTGTTTTTTTATTAACCCAGTGCTATCTTAAATCCTAATAGGTAAGGTCTTCTTATCTTCCTTCATTAATCTTAAAGTTGCTTGCAAAACAATAATTTCTGATTATTTTCTTCTTACAAAGAACAACACAAACATAATTGCATTCATTTTTATTATATTACAAAAATATTTTTTCTTGTCTAAATCTTGTTTAAATAAACAGGCCAAAGAATGTGAGTTCGAATCCCAGACAATCCGATGATAATTTATTTAAATTATTCCAAAGTATTGAAATCAAAAATGATTTTTTAGATGCTCTTGAAAATCAAACTTTTATCGACTGCGAAATTATTTGAGACCCACTCTACTCTTGCACCCTTTAGAATAAAAATGCGGAATTGTTGCCATGATGACAAAATAAATTGGGCCCCTGGCTAGCTGTGAACCCCGTCTAAGGCTAGTAGACATAATTAAATGATTGTAGGGCCAGGGCTTAGCTTCCCTTGAAAGAGATGAAGGGATGGTTAACCCCCGTCCTTCACCCTCCAAGCGACTTTCAATTATTTTTAAACATTCTATAATTTTTTTAAATTAAAAATAATAAATAAATAAGTCCTTATTTTCTCTTAGATATTTATTTCCAATTGACAGAAAAAATGTGGTGCGAATAACCCCATCTAATTAGATTTAAGAAAGTAACTAGATGTGAGGGGCCCTACTGTCACACCAAATTTTTTATATTTCGATTCGACATATTTTATTTTTTATAACGTTATAACAACTCTGAAAAGGTAATTTAAGTGCTAGCATCACCTTTTTCATACAAAATTTGACGTGACTGACCGCACATCATACTTGCTCTAGAAACCTAGAAACCTAAAATGTATCTATGATAATAAGAGAGATATCGTCTAATAAAATAAATGTGAAACTGATTCAAAGTATAAAATCCCCTTATCTACACCTACTTAGACTCTTTAAAAGTTCAATAAAACTATCCTTATCCCACATATTCATTCGTTGTTCAATGAATGAATAGATTTTCATTTGTTAGTAAATATTTATAGGCTATTAAATATAGCGCCTTATTTTTGAATAAAACTCCCCTCAAAATTAATTAAATTGAAAAAAATAAATAAATAAAAATATCTCCAATTTTTCTTTTTTTTTTTTTAAGTTGGCAACAAAAAAAAAAGTTATTTCCAGAATTTTAGTTAAAAGTTATGATATCAATAATTGGAGTGTGTGACGTCACAGCTGCTGACTTCTTCTGATCGAAATAATTCCATGTGACAGAGAATGTAGCCTATCGAGAGGGAGAGAGAAGGAAAAAGGAAGTAAAATAGACACATAGCCTGAAGGAGAGAGAAGAATTAGGTTTTCGATATAGAGTAAAAAAAAAAAAAAAATAGAGATTCCTGGCCAGAATTGAGAAGGGGATAACAAAAAGAGAGAGAAGGAGAGAGAGAGAAAAACTTTACACTCAAGTCCAATCGGTCGAGTTTATATAACCACACACAACCAAACACTTCTCTCTCTCTCTCTCTTTTTTCCTTATTCCTCCTTAGAGCCTCAAATGAGCCACTCAGTGCCAATCAGTGTCCAAACTCTCCCTCTTCCTCTCTCAGCTCAAAACAAAATGAAAAACTTTGCTTTTGACTTTTTTTTTTAAAGAAGAAAATAATAAATTTACATAAATCGAGTTTTCTTTTTAATTTCTCTAAAATCTATTTATATAATTTGCTAATGTCCGTCCGTCTGTCTATCTGTTTGTCCGTCTGTCACGCTCTGTTTGTCCAACTTCCCGTTGGAATTTTGAAACGTAATTTTGTAGGCTTATAGAGGACTTATGGAGGTTCCCGGAAAAATACTGAGGTCCCGAAATTCTTATAATTTTTTGAGTTATTAATTCCTAAAGTCGATTTCTCCCAGAGGAAATGTATAGAGAAATATCTATGTATTCTTTGCATTTGGGTATTCTATGCATGCAAACAAATCCTCAAACAGGCACTGGATTGGAATAGTAATAATAATAATTTTCTTTCAGCCCTCGGGACTTGGCGTAGAGGTTAGCTTGCTAACCTCCTATACCAAACGTCGCGGGTTCGGACCCAGGCAGTCCGATGATTTTATTTAAGCCACTTGGATACCAAATGGCTTAAATAAGAATGCCTGAACCCCAAATATATATATTAATTACAACGGTTATCGTCTAAAGTCTTAAATGGCCTAAGTTGCCGAAAAGATTGTCTGTATGTGTGTGTGAATGTGAGTGTGAATGAGAAAAAAGTGTCTTAAAAAAAAAAAAAATTCTTTCATAATTAAGAAAAGGCGAGAGTCCGCCACAGGCGTGCCCGAGCCAGCTGGCGAGGGGCCCAGGTGGAATCATGTATTCTATAATCAGCGGTAATAAAATAAAAAGATTAAAACAACTAGACTCTTAAGGCCAACGGTCACGGGGTTGCGCCTAGTCAGGGGGCAAAGTCCTCTTAGTGAAGGACTCAGCGGAGAAACCCTTCTTCTATGCTCTGCTTCCCTCAATAGAAATATAGCATAGAATTTAAAAAAATCTGGTGTGACTGGCGCACAGCTCAAAACTTCGGTAATCTGAAAGTTGTGTTCTGTGCTTGTACCACCGGATTTTTTGTGTCGACATATATTTACTTTCCGCCGATATATTAGAATTCAAGATGTACAATTTATTTATTTATTTATTTATTTAATTTTTTGTTTATCTCAATATATTGCGGCACCCCGGTTGGAAATCACTGATTTAGATAGAGAAATAGAAGAGCATTTATTTTCACTTGTGCTCCTATTCACAAGACCAAAACTAAAGACACTTGAAACTTTATTAGAAGATATTAGGCTAATAGATGCTTTTTTTTATTTTTATAAACTCGAAAATTTCGCAACTAATTAATTATTAAATCAACTTTGAAGTAAATCTTATTTGATAGCCCTCCTCAACTAACTTTACTCCGTATACGCTAACTAATTATGAGGAGTTTGTCTAAAATTGTTCAATTTAATTAAATTTCGACTTTTTTTTTTAAACACTCACACTTTTTTCTCATTCACACACACATACACACAGCCTTTTCGGCAACTTAGGCCATTTAAGACTTTTACGATATTCGTTATAGAGATTAATATCCATATTAGGGGTCCAGGCAAACCCCGGGGGCATTAAGAATGTTAAAAGCAACAAATAAAAAAAAAATTCATTAAAATCTAAGATGGTGGGTTACATGGCTGGATGATTTGACATGGACCCCTAGGCCTATATAAAATTACAAAAAATATTAAATAGAAGAATTTTTTCGATGGCTGAGTGGCAATATATAAGGATCAGGAAGATGTATGGCAACCAGCAAATGATAAAAAATCTATTTGATTATCGTCGACGTTTCGGGATCACGTCGATCCCATCTTCAGGACCTACGGTCATCAAAACATTTTTATTTGGTGTTAATTCGGCAAAATACAAACAATTTTTACAAACATTTTTTATAAAAAAAACAAAACACTTACGATAAACTGTTTTTGTTGCTTAGATAGAAACAATTTTGGTTCATACAAATATAAATACTTATATTTGCATATACCATTAGATGTATATGAGAATTGCCGTAATTATTGAAAAACAAAATAAACTATGAATAGGGGCGTAATTATATTTCTTTTTTAATAAATGACATTGACTTTTTAATGTTTTTAATATTTTAATTTAAAGATTCTATTTGTATGTTATTAATCTTAATTACCAAGAAATTGAATTTATTTAGATATGTGAGCTTATTTATTATTATTAATATTGAATAATTCGATGTCTATAAATACTATGCAAATGTATAAAAGAATTTAGTCTTTCAATCTTGGCCAGTGCTGTCGTTTCGGGCCCTTTTGCCATAAATTAAAAATATAGCCCACGGCAATTTCATATACATCTAATGGTATATGCAAATATAAGTATTTATATTTGTATGAACCAAAATTGTTTCTATCTAAGCAACAAAAACAGTTTATCGTAAGTGTTTTGTTTTTTTTATAAAAAATGTTTGTAAAAATTGTTTGTATTTTGCCGAATTAACACCAAATAAAAATGTTTTGATGACCGTAGGTCCTGAAGATGGGATCGACGTGATCCCGAAACGTCGACAATAATCAAATAGATTTTTTATCATTTGCTGGCTGCCATACATCTTCCTGATCCTTATAAAAAAAATATTAAAGGAGAAATAATGACAGCAAGCGATATATTTAATTATAATGTCTGAAACTAGTTGCCGGCACTGGGGTGGTGGGCATTGCCCCCCCCCCTGGCATCCTTCAGAAGGGGCAGCTGTGCGACCAGTCACACCAGACTTTTTATTTATTTATTTATTTGCCCCTTCCAGCCTAAGGCCATTGAGCAATTTCTTATTTATTATTACCGCAAACGTGATTAAAACAATAACAAAGGTATCTTAGCGACTTTCCGGTACTTTGCGCAGCATAATTGTGACTTTTAGATAAAAATGGCCACTTGAACGTTACGTAACGTCTAGAGGGGTCCAGAAAAATGTTACGGCGCGTTGCATGGGGGGAGGGGAGGGTCAATAATCTTCAAAAATTGCGTTACGTAATACTTGAACGATCCCCCGGCCAAACACAAAGCCCGCCTAAAGTGGGCGATGCGGCTGGTAGATTCTTTAAACACGTTATACATATCTTGACATTAATTAATTTAGAATTATTATTAATATTAGACTAACATTTCATGTTAAACAAGAAAGGTGTCTTTTCATTTTAACTTTAAATTGTTTTCACTCCCAAAAGTTATTTTATTCATCTTCTAATAAATAATATAAGACAAAGAGAGAAGAAGAGTTATTCATTCTCTTTCTCTTTCTATTCCATTTGGAGTGCATTTATGTTAGAGTTGTGTGTGTGTGTGTGTGTGTGTGTGTGTGTCGTCCCACCTCCTCTAGAGAGAGGGAGAGAGGGAGACACTTTCCATCTGTCTGTTTGTTGGTTCCTCTCTCTTGGGTGTCCGTCCATTTATTTGTCTGACGGTGAAGGGAAACATGTCGTAGTCAAACTACGACAAAACAAACCCAAGAATTCAATTGTAAACTAAGACAATTCCGTTCTCAAATTGAAATTTATCTTTTTTTTTTTCTTTTTCTTTTACAAAAACAAATAGGAAGGAGAATATGTAGTTATTTCAGTCTCCCGTTTGAGTGATCATAAGACAATTGCTTCAATTTGTATTTGTATATAATGTTAATATTCAAAAGACCACTAACTCTGCGTAAGTGTGAGCTACTGTATTATAGAAAATAGATTCTGCTTTCAGGGTTAAGGGGGGTTCGCTCCCGTTCCCCCTTAAGTACGAATTAAACATTTAGAGGGGAAAAAAAAAAAACAAAAAGTTGAAATTGAACACAAAAAATGTCTGGTGTGACTGGTCGCTCAGCGCATAAGTTTCTCTTACCTTCTGTAATTGAAAGTTGTGTTCTGTGCTTGTCACACCAGAATTTTTGTGTTGAAATATATTTAGTTTCTGACAGTACCGTACATTTGAATTCAATATGTAAAACAGAAAAATATTTATATTTTACGAGGTTAGCACGCTAACCCCTACACCAAGCCCGTAGGCTCGTGTCGACTTATATTTAGTTTCCACAGATATATTAGAATTCAAGACAAGATGTAAAATTTATAAGTATGGAAAATATTTATATTTTGTTACCATGGCAACCATTTCTCCTATCTTTACTATGAAGCACAAGAGTAAAAGTGGTGCTTCAAAACAATTTAGAGGACCAAAACGAGAATATACATTTGAAAGATCATCTAAAAAATAATTGATTTTTGAATTTTAATCAAAATCGTTAGAGCGAATTTTGAGAAAATCGAAAAAAACTGAAAAAGTGTATCAGTAAAGTACTAGTACTCTTTGGCCGATTTTGATTAAAAGCTTATTTTCCCGGTCCCGGGGGGTGTTTGACTTAAATATAAAATTTCAGGCTCATAGCTCAATTCCTTCATGCTTAAAATTGAACACACATCCACCAGACAGACAGACCATGTCGCGAAAACCACTTTTTTTGGACTCGGGGGGACCTCAAAACGTGTATATCCATCAAAATCTCGAAATCAAATTTTTGACTTGAAACCAATGCTTTCTCTCTATATATATTAACATATATAGAGATAAGAAAAAAGTGAAAATCTCTTATTTATTTCTTTTACCCTGCTAGTTTACCTCTAATTTCTAATGAAATAATCTGGTCAGGTATAAAATTAATAAGAAAGTTGTTATTTGATTTACTAAGAAGATTAAGTGTTTGAATATTGATTCCAATTGAATTAATAAACTAAAAGCCCTAGTGGCGTTAATTCCCACGTAAATCCTTACGTAATACGGCGCATGCATGCATTGGAATGCATTAACACAATCTACTCTACAAATTATGGAATCTAGATAGATAGATGTCTATAACGAATACTAAATTTCTCTCTCTATTAGAATAGTATTATTGTAAATAGCATACTAAATACTAAGCTCTTGATTATCACTAAAACTTTAATAGAAAATATTAGGCCAGGTATGGCGAACCTTTTTCATTATTAGTTCCACAAATGCATAAATGAATTGCATATAGGGTGGAGGTTTAGAGAGATATAGAAGAGGAAAAGCTAGAAGTTATACATATAATTATAACTAGGGCTCGGATTTCGCCCTATTTGCCTTTTTTACTTTCTCTTACCTATGTATATATGTAATATATATATATTACTTTCTCTTACCTATGTATATATGTAATATATATATATTACTTTCTCTTACCTATGTATATATGTAATATATATATAGAGAGAAAGTATTGGATTCATGTCAAAAATTCGATGTCGAGATTTTGATGGATCTTCACGTTTTGAGGTCCCCTGAATCCAAAAAAAGTGGTTTTCGCGACATGGTCTGTCTGTGTGTGGGTGGGTGGGTGGGTGGGTGTGTGTCAAATTTTAAGCATGAAGGAATTGAGCTATGAGGCTGAAATTTTATATTTAAGTTGAACACCCCCGGGACCGGAAAAATAAGCTTTTAATCAAAATCGGCCAAAGAGTACTAGTACTTTACTGATGTACTTTTTCAGTTTTTTTCGATTTTCTCAAAATTCGCTCTAACGATTTTGATTAAAATTCAAAAATCAATTATTTTTTAGATGCTCTTTCAAATGTATATTCTCGTTTTGCCCACAAAATTGTTTGAAGCACACTTTACTCTTGTGCTTCATAGGAAAGATAGGAGAAATGGTTGCCATGGTAACAAAATATAAATATTTTCCCATACTTATAAATTTTACATCTGAATTCAAATATTCCTACTGCGGGAACTAAATACATGTCGACACAAAAAAATCTGGTGTGACAAGCACAGTGCACAACTTTCGATTACCGAAGGTAAGAGAAAGTTGTGTGCTGTGCCAGTCCACCAGATTTTTTAATTTATGGCTTAAAATTTTAGGCCAATATGATATGTATACGTTTCATGAAATTCTGAATAAAATAAGAGGCATTTGTTAGTGCCTATAATGCCTATTTTGGCCGATTCTGGGTTTTGTTGCCTATTTCATCTATAAATGCCTTTTTTAGTGCCTATTTTAAGTTCAAATAGCCAATTTCAATTTTTTACGAGCTATACATAGCCCAAATTTAAAATTTTTTGAATTATCAAGAAAATATTTCAAGGGGGGGGGGTAAAGGGGGTAATTACTCCTCCCCCGAGATTTGAAAAAAAATATTATTTTTAATGTAAAATTTTAAAAATTAGTACTTAAAAATTTGATTTCTATTTATATTCTGGCAAACAAGTACAGAATGAGCCTTTAAATTACCGAAATTAAGAAAAAATTGTGTGCTATGCGACCAGTCACACCAGAATACCAAAAATAAGACATCAATTTTTAAAATTTTTTATATTATTTCTTAATTTCTGCCTTTTAAGTGCCTTTTAAGTGCCTATTTTAATAATTTTTAGTGCTTAGATGCCTGCCTATTTTAAAGATTTTGAGTGCCTATAAACTGAAAACCCAATCTACATAAGGAAAATGGAAATGGGAAGATGGAGCTGGAGAAGTAAAACTATAGAAAAGAAATCTGAAAATGATTTTAAAAATAAGACTATACGAGATGCCAGAAGAAAGTTGGCCGAAAATCTGCCTAAAGAACTCATAGGATAAATGGGGATCTTACAAGTTGGATGGAAGATATCGTGAAGGTTGAAAATGAAAGAGGAAGACCAAGACTACTGACGGACCTCTCTAGACAAAACAGAGAAACTCAAAAATATACGGTATATTTAAGGGAAAAAGACAAAATGACATAAGGTGTGGGAATTACCTAATGAAATTTGGGGAAAGAACAATTTGTTGGTTCTGTGAAATGACAGAGGAAACCAATACTCTTGATGATATGTGAGATGACGGCATGGGCGTAACTAGATAATTTAGCTGAGGGGGGTCATGGGACCAGCCATCCTCGCTGGGGGGGGGAGGCATGGCAAATTTTTTCAGGTATTTCGCTGTTGCGCGGGAATCCAAAAAAGTGGTTTTCGCGACATGGTCTTTCTGTCTGTCTGTGAACAAAATATCTCAAGAGCTAGGAGGTTGAAATTTAAGTTAGCCACTCCCCGGAACACACTTTTGAACAAAATCGGCCAAAGAGTACTAGTACTTTCCTGATGTGGTTTCTCAGTATTTTATTATTATTATTATTATTGGTTATTATAGGGCGCCTCAGCTACTAGGGCCATTTGCGCCACCTCTAATAAGTCCCACAACTAGACACATACTAGACACAAACTTCAGAGTCTCATACTCAAAAAACTTGAGCAAACCAATCAACAAAAAAAAAAAAAAAAAAAATGCATAAATAAATAAATAAATAAATAAGTAAAATAAACAAATAAGTAAAATAAATAAATAAATAAACAAGTAAAATAAATAAATAAATAAATAAGCAAAATAAATAAATAAATAAATGACTAGAAACGATGGAAGACAATACCAATTGCACAACCTACTCACTACAATATCACAGGCATTATCACAGCAAAAAAGCCCCGCTGTCTCACGTCCTGTAATATAGTTCAATTTCCCTCAGAAAACTTAGGATCTTTGTATACTCAGTAGAATTGCCAAGTATCTCCCCAAGGGTCTTACCACTCAAACCGCACCTGCTCCTAGACGCCCTATATTCAGAGCATTCCACCAACACATGTTTCACGTCAATTTTGGCATTACACGTAAGACACCATGGAGAGAACTCGCCCCTAAGGACATGACCGTGGGAGAAATAGGTGTGACCTATCCTCAACCTGGTGACTCTAACCTGATCTTCCCGACTGAGATCAATCCCACAAACAGGGTAGACCGACTGCTTAACCGACCTTAACTTATTTTGTGTTACAGTTGTCCATTCATCCGCCCACCTCAGCAAAATAGATCTCTTCATGGAGGTCTTCAGGTCACCAAACGTCACTAACTCTAAATCTATAAGACTCTTTTTTGAACCTAACTTGGCCAAACCATCCACCACCTCGTTCCCGACAATCCCCCTATGGCTCGGGACCCACATTAAAAACAGGTTCCTCCCTAACCCGATAATCTCATGAAAACGAACCTGAATCCTTTGAACAATAGGATGGGAGGTATATACCTCCTGCAGGGCCTGTAGGGAACTAAGAGAATCAGTAATGATCAGCACATTCTCAACATTTTCCCTTTCCACGGCAACCAAGGCAAGCTCTATCGCTCTGAGCTCAGCTGTGAACACACTAGTAACAGGGCTAAGCCTAAAGAACCTCTTAACGTTCCCAACCATAAACGCACACCCAACTTGCATGCCACTCTTAGAACCGTCTGTAAACACTAAAAGAGGTTCACGAATCCTGTTCACAACATCCAGGAAAAGACTGCCGAACACAGTGCCATGGGTGGACGACTTACTAAACCTGAGGAGATCCCATACAAAAACAGGGCGGTGGAGAACCCAGGGGGACACTGAGTGGCTAACAACACTAATGACATTTTGAAAGGAATCCTGACAATCGACCATGGCGCGATCAAACCTAAAACTCAAGGGTTTGGTGCTCCTCAATCTAAACTTGCTCCTCGGTGAGGGATCGAGTATCCTGTGCGCAAGATGCGTAGGCTTGGATCTCAACTTAACCAGATAGCACACGGAAAGCATCTCCCTCCTAACCCTCAGGGGAGGTTCCCCCGCCTCTGCAAGCAGGCTAACTACAGGGCTAGTCCTAAACGCACCAATGGACAACCTCACGCCCAGATGGTGAACACTATCCAAAGACCTCAACACTGTATCCCTCGCAGATGAATAAATAGGAGACCCAAAGTCCATTTTACTCCTTACGACCGAACGATAGATTCTCATGAGACTCGTGGAATCTGCACCCCACCTGGTGTTACTAAGCGTCTTAATTATATTCAGGGCACTCAGACACTTGCTCTTTGTAACCCTTACATGTTCCTTCCACGTCAACCTCCTATCCCATATTAGACCCAGAAATTTCACAGAGTCTACAAAAGCTAGGGGACTCCCATTCAGAGTAAGAACTGGATCTACATGAACCCTATTCAACCTGCAAAAGTGCATGCAACAAGTTTTACTGGTAGAAATCCTGAAACCATTATTGGAAGTCCACTCAAAAAACATTGTCAATCGCCCTCTGCATCCGGTCCCTCATATAACCAATATTCTTACCCCTCAGGTATATTGCTAAATCGTCAACAAAGAGTGAACACTCTACCGACGGACCAATGACACTAGTAATATTATTAACAGCAATCAGAAAAAGTGTAGTACTTAGTACACTACCTTGAGGGACACCATTCTCCTGTACATTTACACGAGACAAGGTGTTACCTACCCGAACTTGAAACCTTCTCTCGGCCAAAAAGTTCCCGATGAAATGCGCCATATGACCTTTGATCCCCCAACGATCAATAGCCTTCAAGATCAGATAACGCCAAGTAGAATCATACGCTTTCTCTAGATCAAAAAAGACAGCCAATACATGCTGCCCGCCTGCAAAAGCACACTGAACATAGTGTTCCAGCCGCGCCAATTGGTCGATACACGAGCGATTAGCCCTAAACCCACACTGGTAGTCGGACAGTAAACCTCCGCTCTCCAAAATCCATGACAAACGCCTGTTAACCATTCTTTCCGCGAGCTTGCAAATACAGCTCGTCATGGAAATCGGCCTATACCCTAGGACAGAGCCAGTATCCTGCCCACCCTTCGGAACTGGGATCAGAACAGCCTTCCTCCAGGAATCAGGGAAGAGGTCGTTGAGCCAAATTTTATTGAGGATATCCAACAAAACGCCTCTACTTCCACTACCTAAACCCTTCAACATCGCGTTGTGCACCCCATCAGGTCCAGGAGAAGTGTTCTTCGTACAATTCAACGCCGATTCAAATTCCCACATAGTAAAGGGTCGATTAAAGTACTCTCCATTCGATGAGCTCGCGTCGATGATCACCTCACTACTGTTCTTAATGTACAAAAAATCCAGGCTATAGTTATCCGAAGAGAAGGTACTACAAAACTGTTCAGCAAAAACATTCGCAATCTCAAACTGATTAGTAATAGGTAGGCCATTATGGTAAAGTGGCTTAGAGGAACCCAAGCAACGACCTTGTATCCCTCCTAACCTTTTCCCAAACCTGCTTAGGGGGGTTGAGCGCCCGATTGAAGACACATACTCCTCCCAAGACCTCCTTTTACTCTGCTTTACCAAAAATTTAGCTCTAGCACGACACTTCTTAAAAACTATTAAATTTTCCACAGTAGGAAAGCGCTTAAACCTACTCAAAGCACACTTTCGGGCCCTAATGGCAGCGGAGATCTCCATGCTCCACCAGGGGACTCGAGGGCGGCCATCTCTAGTCCCAGACCTTGGAATAGCAGTCTCAGCGGCTTTAAGAATTTTTCGCCTAAACAGGTCCAAATTTTCCAGAGGGCCCCTACTATCATCATACTTGTCCACCCTCGACAACCTACTAAACAGGGACCAATTTGCTCTTGCAACAATCCATTTAGGGTTCGTCCTAC
>JAKCPI010010012.1:0-12085 GCA_023213315.1 Euborellia annulipes
ATCCAAATGCAAAAAAAATTTAAAAAAACAAGTTGTGAATTAATTAAAAATAACTAAAATATCTAACGCTAGATGGCACTATTAAGAATTCTGTTTTTGCCCCCTTGGTCAACTTCAAAAATTATCAAATTTCTACAAGCTCAAATATTTGAAGGGCAATTTTGATCGCCAGGTGGTGGTGGAGGTGCTGGGATACAATAGTGGTAGTGGTGGTGGAGGTGCTGGGATATAATAGATGACAAGACATTTTTATCATTTGACCGTCCAAACGTGTTATTGTTGTATTTGTTGTTATCTTTATCAATATATCATTTCAAATGTTGATTTATATGCATTTGTCCTCTCTTAAAAAAAAAAATAAATAAATAAAATAATATGTAAAAGTTTATTCTTTTTTTTTTTTTATTTCTTTTTAGGGTTTTTGCATGTCACAATGAAAAGATCCTTCAGGATGATGCTGATGTTGTCGTCTTTCTTTTAAAGGGAGGGGGGAAGGAACGTGACGAGCATAATGGACGACTTTAACTGGGATTTGTAGGGCAAAACAGCCTAGAAAATAAATACACATGGATTTCGTTAGGAAAAAAAAGAATATAGCTATTCGTATATGTCATGGCGGAGGAATATATATATTCTTTGCTGGTAAGGAAAAAAGAAAATAATCTTGATAAATTATAATTCATTTCCATGTTCTTTTTTTTTTTGTTGAGTTTAATTAAATAAAAATAAGAAAAAAAGAAAGAAAGATGTCTGTGCTTTTTTTGCTATTAAATGACGTAGTTGGGCTATGAAATGTTAATCAGATCTGACTGTCGAACGATTAGATAAACAAAAAGAGGATATCAGCCTGAATCTGTGCATGTTGTATTCATATGCTTCTAAGAACTGATGATGGCTTTATTTAAAGCCGAAAAGCTTGAGATTTTTATTCGATAGAAGTTTGTTGAAACCTTAAGGATCAATTAAGTCAAAACTCCAGGGAAGGGTTTATATTAATAATTTGGCTCACGTTCTGACTTAATCTAATTAAAAAAATAAAAAAAAAAACACTTCGGATTATAAGTTTCAAAGATTTATTAAAAAATATTAATTTTTATTTGATAAGGAAATTTTAAAAAATTAAAAACTAGCCGCACCGCCTACCTTCGGAGAGCAAGGGTGCCTGCGGCGGACCCTTCCCTCTTCTTAACTATGAGAAGAAAATTATCTCTTCCAATCCAGTGCCTGCGTGAGGATTTGTTTTCATTCAGAGACAGGAACGCCATTTCAGATTTAGCTTGAGGGCGGCAAAAAAAAATTTACTTCCTGTGCTACTTAATTTTTATACATATATAAACATCTATATTTTTTTATTTATACCATCTTCTATACTTATTTATAGGGACCGGATTTTAAGCAAAATGCTTATTGCTCAATTTTATAAGCAACCATTAGATATTTAATTTCTATACGAATTAGGAAAAACTAAGTGTATTGAGATTGCATTTTTATGCTTTTGCTTTTTTTGAGTTTTCATGCTTTTTTTTTCCCTTTCATGCTTATTTGAACTTATTTTACGAATATTTATAATTTTTTTTTTTTTATTAAAAAACACACTTTTTCCCATTCACACACGCATACACCAGGGACGTTTATAAGGAGGGGAGAGGGGGCCCCCCCAAAAAAAAAAAAATTTTCAAAAACCCCGCAGTGCGAAAAAATATAGCCCTGGAAAAAAAATTTTTTCATCAGGGTGAAAAAAATTTGGTTCCGCAAAAACAAAATTTTTTGCAATTTTTCTTTAAAAAAAAATTTGTATACGCCATTGGTATGAGTAAAAATTGCTTATTAGATGCTTTTTTTCAACTTTTATGCTTATTTAACAACTTATTATTCAAGATTTTTTATGCTTTTTAAGCACTTTTTTTCCATTTTTTATGCTTTTTTGTCCGGTCTCTACTATTACAAAGAGAAAGTCTGAGTTGTTTGAATTTAAGGACTAAACGCAGAATTACTATTTCTTCAAAAAATCTTGAGGGGATCGAGCCCCCCTCTGTCCCTCCCCCCCTCAAATGACGTCCCTGTTCATAGAATACATAAATGCAAAGAATACTTATGTTGAATAGTTGCATAGTTAGCAGCACTATGTCTTCTTTACATAGATGGGTGGACTGTATCTCTATTGCTTAGATGGGAGGACTGTATCTTTGGATAGATGAGTGGAGTGTATCTCTATTGCTTAGATGGGAGCACTGTATCATCTTCTTTGGATAGATGAGTGGACTGTGTCTCTATTGCTTAGATGGGAGGACTGTATCTTCTTTGGATAGATGAGTGGACTGTATCTCTATTGGCTTAGATGGGGAGGACTGTATCTTTGGATAGATGAGTGGGCTGTATCTCTATTGCTTTAGGATGTAGGACTGTATCTTCTGTGGATAGATGAGTGGACTGTATCTCTATTGCTTAGATGGGAGGACTGTATCTTCTGTGGATAGATGGCGGGACTGTATCTCTATTGCTTAGATGGGAGCACTGTATCTTCTGTGGATAGATGAGTGGGTTGGGTTCTATTGCTTAGATGGGAGGACTGTATCTTCTTTGGATAGATGAGTGGACTGGGTATCTTCATTGCTTAGATGGGAGGACTGTATCTTCCTTGGATAGATGGGTGGACTGTATCTTTGCATAAATGGGAGGACTGTTTAAGCATCTATATCATTACCATGTATAAAAAAGATACAATGCTGCCACCTAGCACTCCAAACATATCGATAACGGAACATTTTTTAAAATTAAAATAATGTAATAATAATTAAAAGTCAACACACTAGGTTTAGTTTAAAAAAGTAGTTTTATTTGTTTTATGTACATTTCGATGTTAAAACATCATCATAAGAACCTTATTAAAAACTACCTGACAAATTCCGTTGTCGATATATTTATACTAGATGGCAACATTGTATCTTCTTTTGCATAGTTTGCAGCACTGTTTAAACATCTATAGATAAAAGGTACATTGCTGTCATCTAGTATAAATATATCGATATCGAAATTTGTCAGTTTGTTTGTAACAAGGTTCTGATGATGTTTTTAACATCGAAACGTTCATTAAACCATATAAAAATTCTTTTTAAACTAAAAACTACTTTTAATTATTAATTTTAATTTTAAAAATATTTAAACTAGTACCTACGGTGAATTCTTTAGATTATTAAAAAAAAAAAAATTTTTGTCTATTTTTAATTTAATATCTTGATTAAAAAAAATGACATATATTCAATAAACAATGATGATGGCTGTCAAAAACATTTTATTTAATTATTTATTTATTTCTGAATGAGAGAGAGAGAAAAGTTGAAAAAAAAACGTTAGAGACAGGTATCAGTTCAAATGCTCTGCTGTTGAAGGGAATAAAGAGGTCATAAACAATATCCCTCTCCCTCCCTCTCCCCTCTTCTCTCTTCTCTTCTCTTTCAACTACTAAATTCCTTTCGATTTTGGATTTGTCGACGACGAACGTACATAAAATAAAATCTGCTGATTTACCTTTCCCACAAAAGGGAAAGAGGGAAAGAGGAATTGAAAACACAAATCATACCAGATTTTTTGAGGTTTAAGCGGTTTAAAATAAATTGCTTTTTTTAGTGTCTAGCCGACGCTGTTTTATATAAAATAAGTGTCAACGCCGGGTTTTTATTTTAACGTTTCTGTAATTTCTTTAATTCTCTTTGTGAAATCACAAAAAGTGATTTTTTTTTGTTATCTCAAATATTTTTAGAGATATTTAAATTTTAAAATTTATAATAAAATTCAAATATTTTATTTTTATTTAAAATTATAAATTGAAATAATATGTGTGTGTGTGTGTGTGTGTGTGGTAGTAGCCAAAATATAGGTCGACGTTTCGAGTGCGGATCGCACACATCACCAGGACAAATTACGAGTGTCTGCTGATGATGAGTACGAAACGTCCAGTCATCAAGAAACATAAATTATTTCTTTTGCTACGTCTTAAAATTCTTATTTAAAAGGACGACAAATCTCTTCTTAATATTTGATAATAAACCAAGAACCCGTGGACCATACAAAATAAATCCACGGATTGTTTGTTTTAAGATTGAAAATGAAAAATGTTTTAAAATATTCGGGCTAGTAGATTCTGAGAAAATTGTGTTTGTTAATAAATATTGGCTATTTGTCAGCAAATTTAATCTATTAAGGATGGGTTGCGAAGCAGATACTGGCAGACAATTTTTTTTTTCTTTAGATATTTTATTGGGTCGACGTTTCGGTCTCGATAGAAGCCATCTTCGGGGCTAAAAACATATACATATATAAATAAATCGTTTTTAACTGAATTATTTAAGTTTATATACAGTTTGAAATAAAACAATGGAAAATACAAATTTTTATAATAAGATATAACAGAAAACCGTTATATATTTTGCATTAGGCAGTTATGTGTAAGATAATATAATGCAAAATATATATATTTTCTTGCTAAAACATTGATTTTGTTGTTCAATTTATTCATTAGAAAAACTCTTCATTATTATAAATTTTTTTTTTTTTTTTTTTTTTTTTTTTGTTCGAACAACAAAATTAATAATTCTATTAAAAAAATAATTTTAATAAAAAAAATAACAAACTCCATTTTTGTTCTTAATTAATTCAATTAATTTGTATTCTTTTTTTTTTCTCAAGAGCACAACTTCAAAAAAAAAGGAATTTTTTAATGAATCCTCTTGGAATAGCCAAAGTGGGATTAAAAATTAAAATTTTCATATCAAATTTTTTTTATTCTAATTCTCAATTTTTAATAGGATTTCATATTTTTTTGCCCGTGTCCGGTCCTCGGAGATAAGACAGCCTTTAGTGCTTAGAGGTCCCGGGTTCGAGAAAATTATTTCATTTGAATTGGCTACCAATCATTTTATAGAGCCTGATTGCCGAAAAAGGTTTTATTTTTATTATATTATCTGCTGATATATATAAGGCAAAGCTCAGGACAGACAGACACCCTGTGGAAGGTCATCTAAAAGGAGACATAGCAATTTTATTTCCTTGTCAGCTTGTCATAATTTCGAAATGAACTGTATCTTCTTTGCATAGATCGCAGCACTGTCTAAGCATCTTACAAGTAGAGTGCACGGCCTTCCTGTTAGCGATTTGAACGAATTTTGTTTTATGTATAGTACTTAATGAAAAACAAATTCTGTTAAAGCGAGAGAATGCGCTTATCAACCGTTCTTCTAAAAAAAAAAAAATGTTAAAGATTTGCCAGCATGAGGCATGCCGTTGCTAACAATCAAAAATATCGGAAAAACCTCGGTGGCTGGATTGGCAGCGTTCATATTTTGTAAACACGAAATCTCGAGTTCGAACCGCGCCGTGTGCGATTATTTTTTTTTTTTTGTGTAATTTATTTATTTTTTTCTTGTTTCTATGATTTATTTTTTCTTTTTATATATTTTAATCTTTATGTATTGCAGTAAGCGGATGGCAAATTTTATCCCATCGAGTATAATATATGGTTTTTTACATGGATAAAACTACTACGGATAAAACTAGGACAATGTAAAAAATTCAATTTTTGAGGATATCCTATAAATCTGGTGTGACTGGTCGCACAGCACACAACTTTCTCTTATCTTCGGTAATCGAAAGTTGTGTTCTGTGCTCTTGTCACACCAGATTTTTTTGTGTCGAGATATATTTAGTTTTCGACAGTACAGTTTTCAAGACATTTCAAGATGTAAAATTTATAAACATGGGAAATATTTATATTT
Organism: Euborellia annulipes; assembly: GCA_023213315.1. Taxonomy (NCBI): domain Eukaryota; kingdom Metazoa; phylum Arthropoda; class Insecta; order Dermaptera; family Anisolabididae; genus Euborellia; species Euborellia annulipes. Next base: position 5,772 of record JAKCPI010010012.1, read on the forward strand.
TGTTAACATGACAACCAATTCTCCTCTTCCTATAAAAAGTAAATATTTTTAATTTTGGAAAGGGAAAATAATTTTAAGAGAGAAAAATCTTAAAAAGTACATCAGTAAAATAATAGTACTCTTTGGTCGACACAGACAGACAGACCATGTCGCGAAAACCACTTTTTTGGATTCAGGGGACCTCAAAACGTGTATTTCCATCAAAATCTCGACATCGAATTTTTGACATGAATCCAATACTTCTCTTATATATTAACATATATATAGAGGTAAGAGAAAGTAAAAATATTTTAAATTTTTATTATGAAAATGGCTCTGCAATTTTTAAGAAATGTTCAAACTCTATTTTGTTTAAAACAAAAGAGTGGGCGGGAGGGGAGATCTTCTGCACAAGGGTAGTAGATGGAGGGGGTAATTGGATTTCATATAATTTTTGATCAAACATCCTTTTGATGTTCACACACACACACACAAATGCAGTAATGATTTATTGGATACAAATTGAAATAATTAAAATAATAAGCTGTCAATAATTTTACCCCCTCCATCCCTCGCCCCCCCCCTCCACCGTCATTGCCATTTGACAGGAAAAGAGTAATTTAAAAAAAAAAGCGCACAATATTTGTTTTTGCTTACTCGATTAAATTTTCGAGATTGAGTTAATTAAATTGAGATGAAGTCATCAAAAAATAAATAAATAAAAAAATTCCCCCCTCCCTATCGGGTAAAAAAAAAAAAAAGATTTGCGATATGTAAAATAGATGTTTTGATTTCTTCTAATATTTGAATAAAAAATTTAAAAAGATTTCTGTTAAGGGGCTTCAGAAGACCACATTGAATCTTTAGTCCGAAAATACTGAGCCATTTTTAAGTATTTTTTAATGCAGTCTTTTTTAAAATTATTTAAATTCGTGAGCATTTTACTTAATTGAAAGCTTTTTTTTAAATTATGATTAAATAAAAAAAATAATGAAAATTATTTTTTTTATATTTATAGAAAACGCAAAAAAAGTTCTAAAATGATGATTGAAATTTTTTTTTTTAATCTAAAAATATAAAAAATTATTAATATCCAATCTATAAAAACTGGTGTGACTGGCACAGCAAACAACTTTCTCTTACCTTCGGTAATCGAAAGTTGTGTACTGTGCTTGTCACACCAGATTTTTTGTGTCGACATATATTTAGTTCCCGACAGTACGGAACATTTGAATTCAGATGTAAAATTTATAAGTATGGGAAAATATTTATATTTTGTTACCATGGCAACCATTTCTCCTATCTTCCCTATGAAGTACAAGAGTAAAGTGGTCTTCAGAAGGATTTCAATCGCAAAATGAGAATATACATTTTAAAGAGCATCTAAAAAATAATTGATTTTTGAATTTTAAAAAAAATCGTTGGAGCAAATTTTGAGAAAATCGAAAAAAACTGAAAAAGTACATCAGTAAAGTACTAGTAATCTTTGGCCGATTTTGATTTTAAGTCTCTATTTTTCCGGTCCCGGGAGGTGGTTTAACTTAAATATTTTAAAATTTCAACCTCTTTATGGAGGTTTTATTAAAATTAATTATTGGTTTGTTTGTGGGTTTTTTTGGTAGCTCAACTTCTTCATTCCCTTTTGAACCCTATTTGGTCCAGGCACCCAAAACGTGAAGATCATCAAAATCTCAACAACGAATTTTAGATAATCAACTTTCTCTCTGTTTAGAATTTGTATATTTTGGACCAGAGGATAGAAAGATGTAAATAGATTCTGAACGGCTTGTAATTTGATCTTCAATTCTTCTAAAAATTGACATCTGCAATCAGTCTCTCTAGGTTCTCTGTATAAATTTATATGAATTTTTCAAAGTTGTAAATAAAATAATTAATTTGATTTTTAAATATTAAATAAAAAATGTAAAAAAAAATCGCCCTTTTCGAAACACTCTGTAGTATATGTATATATATAATTTTTATCTTTGCTTAAACGTCCGCGGCCCACATGTTAGGAACCGCTCTAACATACTACATACGCTTTAAAAAAAAAATGTAGAATTCGAGCGTAGCAACACCAGTTTTTATCTTTTCTTGTCTATTTGCATAACCCTTCACTGTTACATGTTGTTTTAAATTAATTAAATTAAAAAAAAAAAACGTTATTTTAAAAGAATACTAAATTAGAATAGTTTAGAGGGAAGTTTTGAAGTTCTCCCCAGAGAGGGAAAGAGAGAGATGATTCCCTGAAGTACGACGAGTGTCACTGTTTAACCAACAACAACAACAACAACAACATCAAACGTGTACATGATTTTGTAGGTAGAAACTAATTTGAATGCAGACGTTAAGGTTAAGGGGGGGGGGTGAAGGGAGGTGGGGGGGGGGGTGTAAAATCAAACCAATATTCTCTCTCTCTAACATAATGTAAAGGAGATATTATTTATTCTCTTTGGGGATTGAATATTTGAAAAATTCTTTGACAAATTGAAAATATATATATATTCTCTGTCAAAACACAAACTCTCGATAATCAATTATACCATCTTGAACTTGAGAATACACTATAATCAATTAAATTTTTAAAATTTAATTATATAACAAATTATATAATTTTTCATTTGTGAGATTTAATTATTTTATTAATTACAATTAATTGTCTAATGGGTTGGAGCCTGGTAGAGCAACATTCACCACAATCATGGCGGTTAAGCAATTTCAAGCGCGGCGACACCTCGGATGGGTGACCTCGGGGATCATCGTGTTGAACGTCCCTCGGAAGACAACGGTCTACTAGTATTTTCAAATTTATATACTGTATATACATTTCTATAAACCCTAAATGGTTTATTTAAAAACTAAATGATTTATCAAAGAATACATAAATGTTGACTAGAATGTTCTCTTTGAGCATAGAGACGGACATTAGTCAATTATCCAGTAAATAAGGGGTTCAGTCAATTTTGATTAGCCTCACGCTGACGTTTCGATTCCGGTAGAGATCATCTTCAGGGATATAAATATATACAAACGTTTAAAAAATAAAAAATATTCATAAAGGCACTGTTAGATACAAATTAGAATTTTTTTTTGTACAATACATAATAACCATAAAGGATAGGCCCATTTGGATTCATGTACGCTCTATGGTAAATACGTATATTCAAAAAGGATTTCTAATTGTGTTAAAGGTTTGTATATACAATATTTAGAGCTCTGAAGATGATCTCTCCCGGGATCGAAACGTCAGCTTGAGGTTGAATTTCTCTTTTATTTCTACCAACCTTTTGAAATATATGTAAACTTGCCGCATCGCTCGCCTGTGGCGGACCCTTGCATTTTCTTAATTAAGAGCCGGAATATTTCAGTCAACTAGTTAATATAAATACCATATCTGTAGGAATGTAAACAGTGGTTTAAATAAAATGCAACTTGTTAAAGAAAAACACAATATATTAATGAAATTAAAAAAATACAAAATAAAATTCGTCTTTGGATCGTCGTGTGGCTCGTCAAGTCGTTGAGGAGACGTCGTCATCGAGTGACGTCGATCCTGGTGGCGGAGATCGTTCTGCCAATATCCACTAGAGAGCGCTGGTGGAGGAGCGGGGATTCGATTTCCTACATATCTTCTGGCTTATTAAAAAATACAAACCTTTTAACTTCTTTAAAAAAAAAAAATCTATATATTGTATATAGTGGCAGAGTTTCCGTCTGTCTTGATCCAATCAGAGTCCCATCTCTGATCTCTCTAATGAAAAAAAAAAAAAAAAAAAAATTATTATATAACAATTTTTATTATTTTTCATTTAAGAGATTTAATTAATTATTTTAATTAATTGGCTTTAATTTCTCATAAGACAAAACAAAACTCAATGCTTTCCAATTTGGGCAAAGTCTGTTTTTTTCTGGAATTTTTTGCGCTTCCCGTTTTGAGAATTCGGGAACCCGAGGATTTTTCCTGGACTCTCCATAAGACTGCAAAATTTCGTTTCAATTTATTGGAAGTTGGTCAGACACTCCACTGTTATATATTTAGAATATTACAAGGAAATCCCCATTTGGGGATTCTCCTATTAAAAATAAAATCCCTTTACGGGTTATCATTAATTTCCTGGTCACTTGTTTTCGTTTTAAGTAAAAAATCTAATTCCCTTTTTTTTTTTTTTAATAACGTCATGAGATTAAACACAAAAAAAAAATGTAATAATAATATTAATAGTAGAGAGAGCGAATGATTAATGAAATCAAAAAGGTTAGTGAGTGAGAGGACATGTTTTTTTTTTTTTTTTTTGAATAGAGAATAGAGAAGAATAGAAAAGAAGAATGGGCGGTTGAATTTAGGATTTAAATTGAATGAATGAATGAATGACTATTATTATCACCCCCCCCCCCTCACTTTCAATTTTATTATTTCCATATTAGGGTGAAAAGAAAGAATGGCGTGATTATATATTCGTTGCAAATATTTATTTATTCTTTGACTTTTGCTCTTTCTTTTAAAGATGGCGGCTGTTTTAGAGGTTATAATTACTTTTTTGTATATATTTATATTTATATCCAATCTACATCCCGTGTTTTTAGAAATAAATTTGCTGATTACCTTCACGATTGTTAGTATTAGTTATAAAAGACTTTATTTTAGTTAGTAATTAAAAATAAAAGTTTCTTCAGTTGATGAATTCACTTTGGAAAGTAAGCAAACATATGATATGATGACGGCTGCAAGTAGAGCAGCCACCCTTTTTTTTTTTTGCAATTAAAGTACATTGGTGATTAAAGGTACATAGTATCAAAATAAAGATTCATTGATTTTTCTTTAGCATTATATTTAAAAACTTTATTTTTTTTATTGCTTTTCACAAGTTTTATCAAATTATTATCATTGCTAAACAATGGCACAGCATCTGTACAGTCTATATTTATGTTAAAGTAAATATTGATAAGTAATTCATTTTTTAACCGCTTTGTTTCTTTCGTCTCGTCATCACAGAAAAAACTCTCACGGTTAATGCCGATGGGCCAGAAATTATGTGTAACGATATTTAGCATGAAGGAATTGAGCTACCGGATTGAAATTTCATATTTCAGTTAGGTATCCTCTCCGGACGTTCAAAATAAGCTTTTTGAACAAAATCGGTCAAAGGGTACTAGTACTTTACTGATGTACTTTTTCAGTTTTTTTCAATTTTTCTCAAAATTTGTTACAAAGATTTTAATTAAAATTCAAAAATCAATTATTTTTTAGATGATCTTTAAAATGTATGATATTCTCATTTTTGCCCTTGAAATCTTTTGACGCACACTTTACTCTTGTATTTCATACGTAAGAAAGGAAATTTTTCAAATTCACTTTTCCTTCCATAGAGCCAATGTTAAATCCCCATATGGGGATTCGCATGTTATTTTCGATTCAAAAAGGGGGTCCCCTTAACTTTTTTAAATTTCTTTCCAATTCTTAAGTGAAATTTGTATTTATTTAAAATTTCCTATTGTATATAAAATATCCAAATATTAGATTACAAATTTGAAAATTAACCAGAGTTTATTTAAAAAGCCGTGGTGCTATGGGGAAACTCGACACATAAAAAAAAATCTGCAGTGCGTTAAGTCACACCATTCAACATTTTCTTAAACTAAAATCACTTCTCTCTATTTACGTCAGATTTTTTATCCTTCCCCCCCTCAGGCCAATTAAGGTCAAAAATAATTGGAATCAATCAGAAAAAAAAAAAAATTAATTTCTTAATTTCTTTCTTCTTCTTTTGATTTGTCGACAAGGAATTAATTATTGCGTATTGAATGGAAAGAACGAACGCAGATGTTCGTCTTCTTCTTTCAAATGATTCCTTTTTTTATTCCCCCTCCCCCTCTCTGTCTCCTTAATCGAAAAGCAATCGCATTGATTAGCCAGCCAGCCAGCCCTTCACTTATTCCTCTTCTACTTGTAACGTCCTTTTAAATGAACCTCGAATAAAAAAAAACAACAAATTGATTATCTATTTAGTTGTAAGACAAAGCTTGTTTATTTTTTTAAAACAAAGATATTTCTGTTTTATTATCAGATTTCAATCTTAAAAATCTGGTGAGACAGCACCCCAAATAGTTGTGTTTTGTACTTGTCACACCAGATTTTTTTGTGTCGAGATATATTTAGATTTCCGATAGCACCTTTTAGTTTCAACTTGCATTTTAAATGTTGACTGCTTGAAATAAACTATGTTTATTTTTCAAAAAATTTTAATCTCATATTTGGACATTTTATACACAATATAGAATCGTAAATAAATACAAAATTTCAAAAGAATTGGTAAAAAAAATTTAAATGCGTAAAA
>JAKCPI010010013.1:0-14209 GCA_023213315.1 Euborellia annulipes
CTAATATCGAAAAGCGCTCATACAGGTTTCAAGAATTTTGTTCTGTAAAGAAAGAAGAAAGACTAATTAATATTTTGCAATTTTACTGAGTTTTTAATTTTTGATATTTTAATTCAAATGTTTTTCATAAGGAAATTATACACACATTCAATTTAAATACACACACAAACATAAAAATTTAATACAAAGAATTTCTAAGAAGCCTTTCTAGGGAGCCGGAATACTCAAATTTAATATTCAAATTTATTATCAATAATTTAATATTATCTTATTTATCTTCGTGGAAAAAATCGAGGCCATTAAGGCGAGCCCAAGTGGCAAATCATCATTGAGTAACGTTTCGGTGTTCGAACCCAGTAGTAGTCGGCCCGACGTTCTCACCCAACATAGAGAAGCGTATCGGTGTCAGAGAATGGACCACTCTGTCCGACGCTATCTATACACGCCATCTATCACACCATATAAGCAATACAGACCTTTTAAACACAATTTTTAATAATTTCCAGGGCGTTTCAGGCATTTTGAATTTTAATTATATCATATCAATTTTTTTACTCTATCTGTGATATCTTTGAATTGTCTCTTTTCTTTTCTTTATTTTTAATTTTTTTAATTCTTCTCTAAACTTTACTCAAGGGCTTTTCATGCTCATATCAATTTATGTTAATACATCAATAGTTCATCTAAATAAATAATTTTTATTGTTTCCTATCGGATTGAATCTCTTTCTGATTTTTAAATAAACATGTCTTATTGAACTAACATACTTTAACTTAACCTAGCTAATCCAACCCTCAGATCTGGCATACCGAGTGCCTTCTGTACAGCAAGAGGGAATCGCCAATTGTGTACAACGACCATTCAACAAGCTCATTAAATTTTATTTTGTTTTTTTAATTCTACCTCTTTTTCTTCAATATATATAAGCACCTTTCTCACTCTTATTTTTTTCTTAATTTTTTATTTTTATCAGCGGCCATTTTAAGGGAGTAATCAACCCTTAATGGACTCAAGCGAAGCAGATCCAAAGTCCTACTGTAGTTAAGGGTAGCTACCCCCCACTCTAGATTACGGTATGCGGGTATTCAAATTACCCGGTAGGTAGTTTGTACCTCTATAATTTTTAAAATTTTACATTAAAAATCAATTTTTTTTTTCGAAAAAAGTATTTTTTCAAATCTCGGGGGGAGTGGTAATTACCCCCTTTACCCCCCCCCCCCCTTGCCTACACATTCGCCATATCATCAAAAATTTCTATCAAGTTTTTTTAAAATTTTATATTTTTTTCAAACCCTTCTTTAATGAGCTCTTTGATTTAAATAAACAGATCAATTAATTTTATGGTGTGTTTACATAAGAAAGATTTTTGTCTCTTTCAATTCAGGCTTTTTAACTTTTTAAATCTTATTTATTATTTCTAAAATTAAATAATTCTTTAATCTCGCTATACTATTTTCGAGTTAGGACATCTCTTAGACTGAGTGGCTGAAATAACAAGAGTTGAATTGACTCGGTGATACTCGGAGAAGAATCGGAACAAACACACCGGCAGTATAATATAAAGAAGAAAAGTTTACCAAATCTTTTGTTCTGATGTCACTCATCCTGAGGTTCTCCTTCCTCCAGTCTTTCCTTTACCTTTCTTCCTCTCCATTTATTCCAAGACGAACACACACTCACGCACATATTCACCAGCACCACAGACCAGGATGCTTCACAAACACACATTTCCCGTGGCGTTACAATGAATGAGAATTCCCGTCACTCAACTTCCGTTCAAAAGCTGCTTTTCTTCCTCTCTGGCGACTGGCCGAAAAAACTTAAAAGTTACGTGTACGTATAAACTTTGATGGCGCCACCAAGTCTTATTTTGCAATCTCAATCAATTATAGGATTTATGCAAGGTAGTATTCACAGTTGACCGATATATTCTCAAGTTGAATTTATCTATAGAGCATTATTCTCTATTAACTCATTAATTTTTTTTTTCTTCTTGTATATCTCTCTCTATTTCCTTTTCACTCATATACTGTATATATTAGAGATATGAAAAACAAAAATATTGAGGCGACATGGCTTATCGGATAAGGGTAATTCGAGGTAAAATTAGACTTGAGTTCAAACTCAACCAAGTCGAGCATCTCTACTGGAGCAATGGGAATATAATCCTCTCCAGTTCCATGCACCTAGTGTCTGTGGGTAGGATGACAACGATGCGAGTAAATACAAGTACTTACTCGATACTTTTCTTTAGATACCAAGTAATTTTGAAATCGAGTACCAAGTAGACCTAAGTATCGGTCAAAAATACTCGTATCGATACTCGGTCCACGTACGCGATGATAAGTTAGGTCGGAAGAACATTTAAGTACATTTTTTCTTATTTACAATAGAAATAAGTGGAATGGTTTGTGTCGCTGTATTTTAATTTTTATTATAGAAGTGTTTAATAGGGAAACATCTTGAAAATTATTATTTTTGGGTAGTAGGTACCTCCAAAACTGAATTTTTTTCTTAGTGGTAATTTTTTTTTTTTTTTTTTCAAGAACGGGATGTTTTACCTGTTATGCCCAAGGGCGGATACAAGGGGGGGGTAAAGGGGGCACATTCCCCCTTCGAGATTCGAAAAAAATACCTTTTTTTCGCAAAAAAATTTATTTTTAATGTAAAATTTTTAAAATTAATACTTAAAAATTTGATGTGTATTTATATTCTGGCAAACAAGTACAGAATGCGCTTTTAAATTACCATTGAAATTGAAAAAAAAAAATAGTGTGCTGTGCGACGTGAGTTTACACCAGATTACCCCCCCCCCGAGAAACACCTCTGGATCCAAACCCTTGGTTATTCCTGTCAAGATTTAATCATGATTCGCAGGGATTTTGCAGCCAGGAGATTAAATAAAAAATTTTTTATTTAATTTTTATTTGCCGACGTTTCAGTCTCCAATCACGACCTTCATCATGGCAAATATTGCGTTCAACTATACACGATCTTCCGTATTTTAATATTCACTGCAATTAAATATACAATTTCTTTTTACTTTGATATGTACAAAATAATTATCATATACTTGCTACCTGGAGGTCTCCGGATGATGAAGCGCGTCGTGATTGGTGACCGAAACGTCAGCAAATAGAAATTAAATAAAAGATTTTTATTTAATCTCCTGGCTGCAAAAAGTTCCTACGAATCTTGATAATATCAGAACTTACTGCTGTTTTTTCTTATCTTTAATTGTACGAAAAAATTGACCGATTCGAGTAAGTATCGATACTTTTCAATCGATACCGAGTAGGTACTCGATACTTTGCGACCGATACCTGTATCGAGTAAAAGTATCGATACCTCAGTGGTATCGTTTCATCCCTATCTGTGGGATGTGCATGAACCATTCCAAGCGTTAGGCAATCAAAATTTCGGGGTCCGGCTCCCCCCCCCCCCATAAAAAATGTTCACGGGGCTAGTGGAAAAATCGAAATTTATAAACATTTTAAAAATTTTAATAAAGAATTTTCATTCAATAAAACATTATATTTTATATAATTTTAAAATATGATTGTAAAGGAGGGGGGAGCTAAGTCTTCAAAAATGAGTTTGGACCCCCTCCCCTGATCCCCCCTGAAAAATAATTACATCATACTCCCCTGTGATACTTGCCACTTTTCCTTTTTTTAGGGGTCGCGGGTTCGCATCCGCGACAAAAATTAATTTCAATTGAATTGGCTACCAATTAGGGTTTGGACCCCGGTGGAAACCGAAACCCGTAAACCGGTTTTTTGACAAATTTTCAAAACCGAGAAACCGAGTTTTTCCCATAAAACCGAATTCGGTTTTTTTTTAACTTTTTTTTTCAGTAAAACTTGTATTCAAATTATAAATTAGCCTGTGATCCATGTCTCAGAGAGAAGACATTAGCTTTTAGTGCCTGGGGTTTCGGGTTCGCTTCCCGTCCCAAGCGAGAAAAAATTTATTTCATTTGAATTGGCTATCAATCATTTAAAATAAATAGGGATGGGGTCTAAATGGCTTTAGATGCCGAAAAAGAATTTAAACAAATTAAAAAAAAAATTATAAATTATTTATATATATATATATTTTTTTTTTTTTTTTTTTTGGAATGGGTGCATAAGGTCCGAAGACCTATAATGACCAATAGTCACATGCAGCCAGGAAGAAAATAAAAACAAAAGGAGAAGCATTTTCCAATACTTATACCAGTATAATCTATATATAACACAGGGCAACAAAAAGGAACTTTTTTTTTTTGTTGACTGAGAATTTAAAGCTATTTCTGGGTATTTGGGTAGCGCTGATTCCAAAAATGCCATCAGTTTTTTCCCATCACGTCAGATTTTAGAGCTATAGAGAAAATAAAATTTTAATAGAAAATGTTGCTCTAAAGCGGCTCTAATTTTATATTACCTGGATATTTTTAAGGCGAAACACCCCGTCAAATTATGCAGATAGTTATAATCATAGGCGTAGCCACGGGGGGGGATTTGGGGGGGTTCAAACCCCCCCCCCCCCATTGGACCCAAGCCATGATTAGATATTTAAGCTCTATAATACAAAACACTTTCTCTCTATATATATTTCATATATAGGGTGAGAGAAAGTAAAATATAATAATTTTCTCTAGCTTAAAAAAAAAAATTAAATAAAACTCAAAAAATTCAAGAATATTCAGAATTTTTTCATCGAAAAGAATTGATTTTTGTTTTACTTTATAAAAAATTAAAGCCTCTTAAAATTGATTAAATCTCGCAAATGAAAAATAATAAGAATTATTATATAAATAAAATTATTATATTTTTTTTCTTAAAGAGATCTGAAATGGGACCAAGAGAAACAGACATTTCGGTATTATAGTTGCAGGTTGATGGAGAGTGTTTCCTAGAGGCGGTTTTTGTGTTGTTATGATTGAATTGTATTGTTGGAATAATAAACATACCAGTTTTTGAGACTCATCTTTCCCGTGTTATCTTTTATTTGGCGACGAGTTGAATGAAAAATTGCGGCACTTAATTAAGAAAGGGCGGGCTCGAGGGGGGTCCAGGGGGCGGAGTGGCCAGTCATATATTTCATTAGACGCCTTATACTGCCCTATTAGTCCGGGGGGGGGAAGAAATCATCCTGAACCCCCCCCCATCAAAAATTTCTGGCTACGCCTATGGTTATAATAAGTTTAAGTTTCAGCCCAATCGGAGGTCATTTAGACGTCCCGCAAACGGCTAAAAAATTATTCATTCGTATAAATCTGTTAATTATTAAGGAAATTATGAACAAAAATGTCACCAAAGAAAAACACAAGTACACTCACTGGCCTAGGGTTGGTCGAATCGATTTCGATTTTAATCGAAAATCAATTTTGAGGGTCGATTTTCGATTTTCGATTTTAGATTTTCATGCGCGGCGGTCGCTTTGGCCCGCGGTGGCGTCCTACCAAGAAAGCTGAATCTTTTCTATTGTGGCTACTTCTGTTTCTTGTGAGCGGCTTTTCTCACATGCAGGAATTATTGCCACTCATTTGCGGAACCGCATATCAGGTCCACATTAGACATGTTAGTCTTTTACTTTCTCTTACCTCTATATATGTTAATATATAAAGAGAGAAAGTATTGGATTCATGTCAAAAATTAGATGTCCAAGATTTTGATGGATATACCAGGGGTGTGCCTATGAAACCGCCTTTACTTTGAAAAATCCTGGCGGCCAGTTTTGGTACTATACAGTCTAGTTATTGAGTTTGTTTGTTTGGTTTATGTCTGTTCTAAGTTTCGAACTCAAAAAATTCCAATTTCATACTCCCAACATTTTTTTTCACCACGTCAAACATGTCAACCTTTGTTCCTCAACAAAGTGATTTGCGGACGGCGTTGATTTTTTGCTATCATTTGAAAAAAACGGCCGCGGAGTCTCATCGAATGCTTGTAGAAGCTTTTGGCGACTATGCTCTTGGTGAAACACAGTGCAAAGAATGGTTCAAAAAATTCAAGAGGGGAGATTTTGACATTAAGAACGAAGCACGTGGCCGACCGCCCAAAAAGTTTGATGACACCGATTTGCAAGAATTGTTGAATGAAGATTCAACTCAAACACAACAACAATTGGCAGAACAGTTAAACGTGACTCGGGAAACTATTTCCAAGCGTCTGAAAGCTATGGGGAAGATCCAGAAGATCGGGAAATGGGTTCCACATGAACTGAACGAAAGGCAGCAAGAGAACCGAAAACCACTTGTGAGATGCTGCTCGCCAGATACAAAAGAAAGTCATTTCTTCATCGAATTGTTACTGGAGATGAAAAATGGATCTTTTTTGAAAATCCTAAGCGTCGAGCATCATGGGTATCTCCAGGTGAGCCATCAACATCGACTCCAAGACCAAATCGATATGGACGAAAGACAATGCTTTGTGTTTGGTGGGATCAGAAGGGAATTATCTATTACGAACTCCTGAAACCTGGCGAAACTGTCAATACGGAACGTTATCAACAGCAAATGGTGAAATTGAACCAGGCTATACGCCAAAGAAGACCAGAATATCAAAAAAGGCAGCACAAAGTCATCTTGTTGCACGACAACGCTCCGTCACACGCTGCAAAACGAACCAAAGAAACCATTGAAACGTTTGGGTGGGAAATTCTCACACATGCGGCTTATTCCCCAGACTTGGCCCCAACGGACTATCACTTGTTTTCATCTTTGGGTCACGCTTTGAGGGAGCAGCAGTTCACAGATTACGAAAATGTTGCCAAATGGCTCGATGAATGGTTTGCCTCGAAAGAAGACGAGTTTTTTTGGAGAGGGATTCATAAGCTCCCTGAAAGATGGGAGAATTGTATTGCTAACGAAGGAAATTACTTTGAATAAAATATCTTTTTTCACTTTTATAAAATATGTGTTTATGTGCGCACCTCTAAAGGTCGGTTTCATAGGCACACCCCTGGTAAATATATTTTTCTTTAATAATAATGAGCTCTTTTGGTTAGATCCGAAGGGAGCCGGAGAATAAAATAAAGGTATTATTTTTTACTTTCTCTTACCAATAGATATATGTTAATATAGAGAGAATTGGATTCATGTCAAAATTCGATGTTGACGGATCTACACGTTTTGAGCTCCCTGGAACCCATAAAAGTGGTTTCGCAACAGGGTCTTTCTGTGTGTGTGTGTCTGTCTGTGCCCCCTCCCCCTGCCCCCATTGGCTACGCCAATGCCAAGAATTCCTTAGAAAATATATAGTATCAGGGGGGGGCGCCGGAACGAACTTGAATCAGGGGGGCAAAAAAATATTTTTTTTAGAGGAGAAAGTCAGCAACTTACAAAAAAATAGAGTGAAAGAGGAACAAAAGATTATCAAACAAATAGATAAGTGATAAGTAGCACCAAATGAAGTAAAAAGCGAAGAAAAAAAAACAGGTATATCACGGTTCTGCTGGGAAAGGCTCCGCTGGACGCGCGACCACTCGCTCCGGAGTCCCACTCACAACTCATTAAAATAATTTAATATGTTCAAATAGTATAAAACAAAAACAAATCTTCTGCACAAGGGTAGTAGATGGAGGGGGTAATTGGATTTCATATAATTTTTGATCAAACATCCTTTTGATGTTCACACACACACACAAATGCAGTAATGATTTATTGGATACAAATTGAAATAATTAAAATAATAAGCTGTCAATAATTTTACCCCCTCCATCCCTCGCCCCCCCCCCTCCCCCCTTCATTGCAATTTGACAGGAAAAGAGTAATTTAAAAAAAAAAAGCGCACAATATTTGTTTTTGCTTACTCGATTAAATTTTCGAGATTGAGTTAATTAAATTGAGATGAAGTCATCAAAAAATAAATAAATAAAAAATCCCCCCCCTCCCTATTGGGTAAAAAAAAAAGATTTGCGATATGTAAAATAGATGTTTTGATTTCTTCTAATATTTGAATGAAAAACTTAGAAAGATTTCTGTTAAGGGGCTTCAGAAGACCACATTGAATCTTTAGTCCGAAAATACTGAGCCATTTTTAAGTATTTTTTAATGCAGTCTTTTTTAAAATTATTTAAATTCGTGAGCATTTTACTTAATTGAAAGCTTTTTTTAAATTATGATTAAATAAAAAAATAATGAAAATTATTTTTTTTATATTTATAGAAAACGCAAAAAAAGTTCTAAAATGATGATTGAAATTTTTTTTTTTTTTAATCTAAAATTATAAAAAATTATTAATATCCAATCTATAAAAACATGCAAACAGCTTTGCCTCCTGAAACGTCTTGATCATTTGATATTCAATTCTTTCAAAAAAATTCATATCTGAATTTAGTCTCTCAAAATAATTCAATATATATTTATCGATATTTTTTGCAAATTTTAAATAAAATAATTAATTTGATTTTTAAATATTAAATGAAAAATTCTGTATTTTGTAAGAAAAAACAAATTTGTTATTATGTTCCCAACCGTTTTTGATGTGCGGCCCACTTTTTCCGAAAAAAAAAAAAAAAAAAAAAAAAAAAAAAAACGCTGAGGCCTACAGTATATGTATATGTATAATTTTTTTCTTTGCTTAAACGTCCGCGGCCCACATGTTAGGAACCGCTCTAACATAATTCATACGCTTTAAAAAAAAATGTAGAATTCGAGCGTAGCAACACCAGTTTTTATCTTTTCTTGTCTATTTGCATAACCCTTCACTGTTACATGTTGTTTTAAATTAATTAAATTAAAAAAAAAAAAAAACGTTATTTTAAAAGAATACTAAATTAGAATAGTTTAGAGGGAAGTTTTGAAGTTCTCCCCAGAGAGGGAAAGAGAGAGATGATTCCCTGAAGTACGACGAGTGTCACTGTTTAACCAACAACAACAACAACAACATCAAACGTGTACATGATTTTGTAGGTAGAAACTAATTTGAATGCAGACGTTAAGGTTAAGGGGGGGGGGGGTGAAGGGAGGTGGGGGGGGGGGGGTGTAAAATCAAACCAATATTCTCTCTCTCTAACATAATGTAAAGGAGATATTATTTATTCTCTTTGGGGATTGAATATATGAAAAATTCTTTGACAAATTGAAAATATATATATTCTCTGTCAAAACACAAACTTTCGATAATCAATTATACTATCTTGAACTTGAGAATACACTATAATCAATTAAATTTTTAAAATTTAATTATATAACAAATTATATAATTTTTCATTTGTGAGATTTAATTATATTATTAATTACAATTAATTGTCTAATGGGTTGAGTGCTGCTAGAGCAACATTCACCACAATCATGGCGGTTAAGCAATTTCAAGCGCGGCGACACCTCGGATGGGTGACCTCGGGGATCATCGTGTTGAACGTCCCTCGGAAGACAACGGTCTACTACTATTTTCAAATTTATATACTGTATATACATTTCTATAAACCCTAAATGGTTTATTTAAAAACTAAATGATTTATCAAAGAATACATAAATGTTGACTAGAATGTTCTCTTTGAGCATAGAGACGGACATTAGTCAATTATCCAGTAAATAAGGGGTTCAGTCAATTTTGATTAGCCTCACGCTGACGTTTCGATTCCGGTAGAGATCATCTTCAGGGATATAAATATATACAAACGTTTAAAAAATAAAAAATATTCATAAAGGCACTGTTAGATACAAATTAGAATTTTTTTTTGTACAATACATAATAACCATAAAGGATAGGCCCATTTGGATTCATGTACGCTCTATGGTAAATACGTATATTCAAAAAGGATTTCTAATTCTGTTAAAGGTTTGTATATACAATATTTAGAGCTCTGAAGATGATCTCTCCGGGATCGAAACGTCAGCTTGAGGTTGAATTTCTCTTTTATTTCTACCAACCTTTTGAAATATATGTAAACTTGCCGCATCGCTCGCCTGTGGCGGACCCTTGCTTTTTCTTAATTAGGCTAAGTGTTGGAATATTTCAGTCAACTAGTTAATATAAATACATATCTGTAGGAATGTAAACAGTGGTTTAAATAAAACAAAAATTGTTAAAGAAAAACACAATATATTAATGAAATTAAAAAAATACAAAATAAAATTCGTCTTTGGATCGTTGTGTGGCTCGTCAAGTCGTTGAGGAGACGTCGTCATCGAGTGACGTCGATCCTGGTGGCGGAGATCGTTCTGCCAATATCCACTAGAGGCGCTGGTGGAGGAGCGGGGATTCGATTTCCTACATATCTGGCTTATTAAAAAATACAAACCTTTTATATATTTTATATAGTGGCAGAGTTTCCGTCTGTCTTGATCCAATCAGAGTCCCATCTCTGATCTCTCTAATGAAAAAAAAAAAAATAAATTTATTTATATAACAATTTTTATTATTTTTCATTTAAGAGATTTAATTAATTATTTTAATTAATTGGCTTTAATTTCTCATAAGACAAAACAAAACTCAATGCTTTCCAATGTGGTCAAAGTTTGTTTTTTTCTGGAATTTTTTTTCTCTTCCCGTTTTGAGAATTCGGGAATCCGAGTATTTTTCCTGGACTCTCCATAAGACTGCAAAATTTCGTTTCAATATTATTGGAAGTTGGTCAGACACTCCACTGTTATATATTTAGAATATTACAAGGAAATCCCCATTTGGGGATTCTCCTATTAAAAATAATATCCCTATACGGGTTATCATTAATTTCCTGGTCACTTGTTTTCGTTTTAAGTAAAAAATCTAATTCCCTTTTTTTCTTTTTTAATAACGTCATGAGATTAAACACAAAAAAAAAAATGTAATAATAATATTAATAGTAGAGAGAGCGAATGATTAATGAAATCAAAAAGGTTAGTGAGTGAGAGGACATGTTTTTTTTTTTTTTTTTTTTTTTTGAATAGAGAATAGAGAAGAATAGAAAAGAAGAATGGGCGGTTGAATTTAGGATTTAAATTGAATGAATGAATGAATGACTATTATTATCACCCCCCCCCCCCCTCGCTTTCAATTTTATTATTTCCATATTAGGGTGAAAAGAAAGAATGGCGTGATTATATATTCGTTGCAAATATTTATTTATTCTTTGACTTTTGCTCTTTCTTTTAAAGATGGCGGCTGTTTTAGAGGTTATAATTACTTTTTTGTATATATTTATATTTATATCCAATCTACATCCCGTGTTTTTAGAAATAAATTTGCAGATCACCTTCACGATTGTTGGTATTAGTTATAAAAGACTTTATTTTAGTTAGTAATTAAAAATAAAAGTTTCTTCAGTTGATGAATTCACTTTGGAAAGTAAGCAAACATATGATATGATGACGGCTGCAAGTAGAGTAGCCACCCTTTTTTTTTTTGCAATTAAAGTACATTGGTGATTAAAGGTACATAGTATCAAAATAAAGATTCATTGATTTTTCTTTAGCATTATATTTAAAAACTTTATTTTTTTTTTATTGCTTTTCACAAGTTTTATCAAATTATTATCATTGCTAAACAATTGCACTTGTGTACAGTCTATATTTAAGTTAAAGTAAATATTGATAAGTAATTCATTTTTTAAACGCTTTTTTCTTTTGTCTCGTCATCAGAGAAAAAAACTCTCACGGTTAATGCCGATGGGCCAGAAATTATGTGTAACGATTTTTAGCATGAAGGAATTGAGCTACCGGATTGAAATTTCATATTTAAGTTAGGTATCCTTCCGGACGTTCAAAATAAGCTTTTGAACAAAATCGGCCAAAGAGTACTAGTACTTTACTGATGTACTTTTTCAGTTTTTTTCAATTTTCTCAAAATTTGTTACAAAGATTTTGATTAAAATTCAAAAATCAATTATTTTTTAGATGATCTTTAAAATGTATATTCTCATTTTGCCCTTGAAATCTTTTGACGCACACTTTACTCTTGTATTTCATACGTAAGAAAGGAAATTTTTCAAATTCACTTTTCCTTCCATAGAGCCAATGTTAAATCCCCATATGGGGATTCGCATGTTATTTTCGATTTAAAAGGGGGCCCCCTTAACTTTTTTTTACATTTCTTTCCAATTCTTATGAAATTTTGTATTTATTTAAAATTTCCTATTGTATATAAAATATCCAAATATTAGATTACAAATTTGAAAAATAACCAGAGTTTATTTAAAAAGCCGAGGTGCTATGGGGAAACTCGACACATAAAAAAAAAATCTGCTGTGCGTTAAGTCACACCATTCAACATTTTCTTAAAGTAAAATCACTTCTCTCTATTTACGTCAGATTTTTTTATCCCCCCCCCCCCCCTCAGGCCAATTAAGGTCAAAAATAATTGGAATCAATCAGAAAAAAAAATTAATTTCTTAATTTCTTCTTCTTCTTTTGATTTGTCGACAAGGAATTAATTATTGCGTATTGAATGGAAAGAACGAACGCAGATGTTCGTCTTCTTCTTTCAAATGATTCCTTTTTTTTTATTCCCCCCCCCCCCCTCTCTGTCTCCTTAATCGAAAAGCAATCGCATTGATTAGCCAGCCAGCCAGCCCTTCACTTATTCCTCTTCTACTTGTAACGTCCTTTTAAATGAACCTCGAATAAAAAAAAAACAACAAATTGATTATCTATTTAGTTGTAAGACAAAGCTTGTTTATTTTTAAAACAAAGATATTTCTGTTTTATTATCAGATTTCAACTTAAAAATCTGGTGTGACAGCACCCAAATAGTTGTGTTTTGTACTTGTCACACCAGATTTTTTTGTGTCGAGATATATTTAGTTTCCCATAGCACCTTAGTTTCAAACTTGCATTTTAAATGTTGACTGCTTCAAATAAACTATGGTTATTTTTCAAAATTTTAATCTCATATTTGGACATTTTATACACAATATAAAATCGTAAATAAATACAAAATTTCAAAAGAATTGGAAAAAAAAATTTAAATGCGTAAAAAGTTCTAAAGGGGACCCCCTTTTGAATCGAAATTAACATACAAATCTCTATAGGAAATTAACATTGAGCCTATGAAAGGATAAGGTGGAAAGTGAATTTAAAACGAGTAGAAAGAGAGAGGAAATAGAGTTCAAATGAGATAGAGATAGTCACTTAAATGAGCTGGTTTCTGTCCATCGTCTGGTCCAAACAATGAGTGACGTCATCCATTTTTCTCGGAAACAATTAAAGACAGAAATAAAATAAAAAGAAATCTTTCCTATGGAGTACAAGAGTAAAGTGGTCTTCAGAAAATTTCAACGACAAAATGAGAATATACATTTTAAAGAGCATCTAAAAAATAATTGATTTATGATTTTTAATCAAATTCGTTGGAACGAATTTTGAGAAAATCGGAAAAAAACTAAAAAAGTACATCAGTAAAGTACTAGTACTTTTGGCCAAATTTGTTCAAAAGCTTCGTGTCACGCCCCATGGGCGTGCCTAACTTAAATATAAAATTTCAACCTCCTAGCTCTTTTAGTTCCTGAGATATTTTTTTTCACAAACAGACCATTTATTGTATTCAGAGACCTCAAAACGTGTATATCCGTCAAAATCTCGACATTCTCTATATACATATATTACACAAAGTAAAAACCCAAGCGTAGAGATTGTATATCATGGCAAACAGCCCTACAGTATTTTGGGTGACCCTGACTCCATTTTTAAAAGAATAATTACAAAAAAAAAAAAAAAAAAAAAAACAGTAAAAGAAGAAGGAAGTAAAAAGGAGATGGAGAGAGAGAGAGAGAAATAACTTTAGGGTTTGTGGCGAGAGTATCTCTTTCTCTGTGTTGAAACCTCGCCCAGCCAGCCAGTATCCCAACATCCCCGGGGCTCTCCCTATTGATTCTGGAACTTTACCAATAGACCACACGCGAAATCCGCGGGCAACTTGCAAAATGTTCTTAACTCACTGAGAAGGAAGAGGATAAAACCCCCCTCCTTCCCTCCTTAACACAAACACAAACACATGTTTATACCCATAAAAAAAAAAATAAACTTGTTTATGAAACTCGTAATTTTGAAATTGTTTAAGAGTTTGTTTATTAACAACTTTTAGAAAAATTTTATAATTATTATTAATATAAACAACAAATTTGGCCAAAGAATTTATTTATTTTTGTTTTTCGTCCGTTTGGTATTTTCAAAATAAAATAATATAAGAGTACTCCCCCCTGGCATTTTAATCTCTGGATATTCTAGATAATAAATTTTATCAAAAAATTGTTAATTGTCTAAATGATTTATAGAATTTCGCAAAAATTCAAATGAATATAG
>JAKCPI010010019.1:0-43172 GCA_023213315.1 Euborellia annulipes
CCCAGACAGCCTGGAATCTTAAGCAGTAATATTGCAGGAATCTTACATTGCAATATTTAACCTTGCAGAGAATATTGTAGGAACAATGCAGCAACATTGTTGCAATATTCCTATGTCCGCCTCTTTGTAACTTGCAGGAATATTGTGGCAATACTGAATGGAATATTGTGGCAATATTACAAAAATATTGCAAGTATTGCAGCAATATTACGCGGATATTGTGAGTATTGCAGCAATATTACGGGAATATTCCGGCAATATTGCATGGAATATTGTGAATATTGCAGCAAAATTACGGGAATATTGCGGCAAAATTTGTAATAATATTGCCTGGAATATTGTGGTAATGTTGCTGGGTAAAAATCAAAAAAAACTTGTTCCAAGAGGGATTTGAACACGAGTTTTTTGCATTTCCAATATTTCCAATGTCTTGATTCCAATATTCGACTCCTTTACTGCCTCGGACGTTTTGCTATATGAAATTTCAACACTTTTTAAGCTACTTAATTCGTATGTAGTACTATTAAATTTTTTTTTAAACAAAAAGTCACTTATAAATTGTAAAAAATATAATAATTTATAATATTTAAAATTAATTTTTTTTTTTTTTTTTTTTTTTAATTTTTTTTTTCTTTTTTCGGCATCTAAGGTGATTTAGACACCATCCCTCTTTATTTCAAATTATTTGCAATCAAATGAAATAAATTTTTCTCCCTTGGGGCGGAAAGGGAATCCGGGACCCCAGGCTCAAGAAGCTAGTGTCTTCTCTCTGAGCCACGGGTCATCACGGGCATTAATTTAATTAATATGAATATTATAAAGTTGATATGATAATTTTAACCCTATATTCACTGTTCAATGCTACCACTTCAATATTGCTGCAATATTCACCCTTCAATATTGACCCTGCAATATTGCTGCAATATTCATACTTCAATGTTGCCATTGCAACATTGTGCTGCAATATTGCTTCAATATTCACTCTTCAATGTTGCCACTGTAATATTTCAGGAATATTGCTGCAATGTTTACACTTCAATATTGCCACTGCAATATTACTGAAATATTCACTATTCAATATTGCAACAGCAATATTGATGCAATATTGCAACAATATTCACACTTCAATATTG
Organism: Euborellia annulipes; assembly: GCA_023213315.1. Classification (NCBI taxonomy): domain Eukaryota; kingdom Metazoa; phylum Arthropoda; class Insecta; order Dermaptera; family Anisolabididae; genus Euborellia; species Euborellia annulipes. Next base: position 1,134 of record JAKCPI010010019.1, read on the forward strand.
CAACGGCAATATTGATGCAATATTGCTGGAATATTCACTATTCAATGTTGCCACTGCAATATTGCTGCAATATTCACACTTCAATGTTGCCACAGCAATATTGCTGCAATATTTAGGCAATGTCCTCACTTCAATATTGCGCAGCGGAATTACAGCAATGTTGCTCCAATATTGTCAATATTGTGCAAGGTTGGCAAAATTGCTGCAATATTACTGCAATATTCCAGGCTGTCTGGGTTACTTATTCGATGTATTTGACTTAAGGGTAATTTTTATCTATTTTAGGCCTGATGATGGTTTTTGTAAAACCGAAACTGTTAAATTGTGCAATACAGTCGCCAGACCTCAATAAAATTTTCCGCTATTATTTATTAAAAATTTCGAAGATCAGAATACCAAGTAAAGTAAACCTTCAAGCTGTTGGCTACTAGAGATTAACTTTTGCTCTTTTCCATCATAAGAGTAAAATTCATAAATCAACTATTTTTTAAATGCTCTTTAAAAAATTTATCAGAAAAATTTTTTCGTGAAAATTGTTTGAAGTACACTTTACTGATGTTGTATTTCAGATTTTTCAAATTCACTTTCCGGCTCTTCCTTCCATAGATCCAATGTTAAATCTCCATTTGGGGATTTGCATGTTAATTTCAAATCAAAAGGGGGTCCCTTTAACTTTTTACATATTTAAAAATTTTTTTTTCCAATTCTTATGAAATTTTGTATTTATTTACGATTCTATATTGTGTATAAAATGTCCAAATATGAGATTAAAATTTTGAAAAATAACCATAGTTTATTTCAAGCAGACAATAATTATGACGCAAGTTTAGAATTAAGGTGCTATAGGAAACTAAATATATCTCAACACAAAAAAAATCTGGTCTGACAAGTAGTGTTCACAATTTTCGATTACCGAAGGTCTGTGCTGTGCGACAAGCCTCATCAGATTTTTTTTTCTAAATATATTTAGTATTATTAAATTTTAAAAGAGATTAAGAGAAGTAGAGAGGAAGGAGTCCACGTGTTTGCAAATACATGCATATTTATAAATAGTATATATGATATTTCATGTAGGGTGTGGTGTATTGTAGGCGTGTAATGTCACACGCGTGACGGATTGTGCCACCGATAAGCGACACTTAACAAATTTCCCTTCTCATGGTTCTGTCAAGGAAATATCAAAAAAAAAAAAATTTAAAAATTATGCAAAGATTAAATTAATTTTTACTTTATCTGTATACCAAGGTATATAAATGCGGAGTGTCGGTCTTTCCTGACTCTGCTTGACTAACTTCTCGTTGCTAAATGATATTTTGCACTCTTTTAGAGTAATGTACGTTGTAAGCACATCAGTTCTCGAAAACGATTTTTTCAAATTTTAAACATATACTATTTGTAGTACCACTATAAAATTGAGCTAGGTTTCATCTTTGGGAAAATTCGAGTACTAGTACTTTACTGATGTACTTTTTTAGTTTTTTTCACTTTTCTCTTAATTCTCTTTAACGATTTTAAATATTTATTATTAAAGTGGAACTTTTATTTGATGGCCTCAAATTTTTTTCGTTCCTCTATCAGCATGTCGCGTTACAAGCCGTGACGTCAAAGGTCGTGAGGCTACAAGTTATGACGTCACAAGCCATGACGACAAAAATAGGAAAGTTGATATTTAATATATATGACGAATTATAAAAAAATAATTGTGAGATTTAATTATTCAATTTTTTAAATTGATAAAATAAAATTTTTAAAATAATTTAAAATGATTCAAATCTTCAATTGCTAAATAAGAGGAGGCAATGGCTAAGCCGGCTAAGCTTAGGATTACGGAGTCCGAAGTCTCAACACGACTCGGGTTCGGATCCAGCTTGCCGCAAATAATTCAACCATCCTGCCGAAGTCTCCTCTTAGGGTAGGTGGGGATAGCCCCACCGTGGTATCACAAAGGGCCTAATTGGCCTAAGTGTGTTCCCTCCCTGGGAACGGCCACTTCAACCTAACCTAACCTAACCTAATTACTAAATAAATATTGTTCTCAGTTTTTAACATGCGTCTATTGATTTCCCATTTTCCAATTATTAAGTTAAGATTCAAAACGCGATTTGAATACCCTTAATTGAATAATTTTCTGAAAATTTTCAGTTAAAAGCCTACGAGCCGAAAAAAGTTTCACTTGCATCGTGGTTTCATAAAACCACAGAAATTTTTTTTTTTTAAATAGGCCTATATAAAAAAAAAAACTAATCCTTTAAAATAATAAGTTTTTCAATTAAAGAATTAATCAGGATTAAGAATGATAACCATAAAGTTCACTTATAATCTAGCTATATCCTTAAAAAAAAAAAAAAAAAAAATTAAGAAGAAACTCGTAACTATTCTAATTAAAATCTTCATTCTTTCTTAAAAGACCTAAGTTTTTTTTTTTTTTTTTTTTTTTGAAAAGTGCTCTTAAAAAGAAAAGTTTTCTCCCTTTGCTCATTTACATTTTATGTAGGCAGATTTTTAAACATTGCCTATCATTTTATTTCTTTTGTTTTTTTTTTTATATAATTCTTATCAAGAATTCTTTTCGGTCAATACGTGTATGAATAAAATTTTTTCTTATCAGACTTTTATTTATTTTTTTAAGTGACAAGGTCAAAATTTTTCTGAATTCTCTCAACTCTTCTCCCTCTCACCCTTTTTTTTAAACTTACGATAAAAATATGGTGTGGCTTGTTGCACAGTACAAAACTTTCTCTTATCATTGTAAGATGTGTTCTGTGCTTGTCACACCAGATTGTTTTTGTATCGATATATACAGTATTTAGTTTCCAGGCAGTATATTAGAAGTATTTCAATTTATTTATTGAACGCATTCAACTTCTTCGCCATTGATATACAATATTATAATTAAAATATTGTCTATACAAAAAAACTGGTGTGATCACTCACCTTTTACTTTCTCTTACCTATGTATATATGTAATATATATATAGAGAGAAAGTATTGGATTCATGTCAAAAATTCGATGTCGAGATTTTGATGGATCTTCACGTTTTGAGGTCCCCTGAATCCAAAAAAGTGGTTTTCGCGACATGGTCTGTCTGTCTGTCTGTCTGTCTGTGTGTCTGTCTGTGTGTGTTCAATTTTAAGCATGAAGGAATTGAGCTAGGAGGTTGAAATTTTATATTTAAGTTAGGCACCCTCCTAGGGCGTGAAAATAAGCTTTAATCAAAATCGACCAAAGAGTACTAGTACTTTACTGATGTACTTTTTCAGTTTTTTTCGATTTTCTCTAAATTCGCTCTAACGATTTTGATTAAAATTCAAAAATCATTTATTTTTTAGATGCTCTTTCAAATGTATATTCTCGTTTTGCTCTCAAAATTGTTTGAAGACCACTTTACTCTTGTATTTCATAGGGAAGATAGGAGAAATGGTTGCCATGGTAACAAAATATAAATATTTTCCCATACTTATAAATTTTACATCTGAATCCAAATGTTACGTACTGTCGGGAACTAAATATATGTCGACACAAAAAATCTGGTGTGACAAGCACAGAACACAACTTTCGATTACCGAAGGTAAGAGAAAGTTGTGTGCTGTGCGCCAGTCACACCAGATTTTTTTAATCATGTGCCCCAGACAACTCGTTTCAAACAATTAATATAAAAAGTATGATCTGGCATATAAATAGTCTATTATTGTATTTATTAAAATATAATATTTTGTTTTATCTATTTTACAAATATACTTGTTTGGCGATCAAAGGGAAAAACAAATGATAAAGAATTTTTAATATATGTTATAATAAAAAAAAATCTTAATTTTAGTATGTTTTGGACTACAAAATTTATAAATTTATGCGTTCAAATATTTACAACAAAAAAAAAAAAAAAAAAAACTTTAAATTACAATTTTTTCACTAAATGAATTTTGAAGTTTACTTGTATCTGGATTCAGATGAATTGAATGAATTACAATAAAGAATTTTTTAATAAATATTTTTATTTTCCGGGAATTTTTATAATGTATTAAAAAAAAAAAAAAATGTATTAAAAATTTTTTTATTGTAATTCATTAAATTCCCAGATACTAGTCTTCTTCTTCTTCTCTCCTCGCCTTGTCCCGCAATGCGGGGTCAGCGGACCTCAATCTTTCCCTCCAACTCTATCATACGTTTTTACGACCGTAGGAAATAGGACAGGTCGGCCCGTCGCACGGTCTGACGCCTGTTGAAAAGAGAAAGGAAGAGACAGACTTTTAAAGAAATGAAGAACTGCCTGTCCCAGCTCGGGCAGCCCGTGGTCGCCATCCACGTGCCCCTGAGCAAAAATTCCCAGATACTAGTAAACTTCAAAAATCATTTAGTAAGGTATAACTCACTTATAATATTATATATCAATGTATATAAACTTGTACAGATTCAAAGTCAAAAAATTACAATTTTTCTTCAAAAAATAGATTATGTATTGTAATTTTACATACATTATATTGTAATTTTCGTTTACATTGTATTTTTTTTTTTTCAAAGGCAGTTTGGAGTTATAAAATTACCACACAAAATTGCAAAAGGATTCAAAAGGATTTCGAAAATTACAATACATTTGTAAATGGTTTTTGCAAAGACATACTAATTTTAGTTTGCTGCAATTGGCTTCCTAAACAATTGTAAAATTTTTTGTACAGTGTAGCTACTTAATTGAATTTTCAGAAATTTGTAGCCCTAAAGGCTCCTCATTATGTACCATTTAAAAATGTCCGTTAATAAGCCAAACATCTTTCGCCCCTGTATTGTAGATGGGATCTTTTTCAAGTCATATCATAAGGCCACTTTGACTACTTGCTTTAACCAGGCCACTTTGATGAATTTGTCTTTATCAAGAGACTCTCTATCTCTCTCTCTCTATTTTATTAGTGTTTGGTGTCAAAGTCATCGAACCTCAATGTAACATGAGTTATCTGTGGGAGTGCATAGTTTGACCAGAGGGGCTATTGACTAGGAGATTTAGACCAGAGGGTTTATCTCCCCTTTCTCCATATAGATAGAGGAGCAGCGAGCGTATTTTACTAACCCAACAAGGACACATTTGCCAATACTGGCTGGGGCCTCATTACATTACATGCCGAGTGTATACATTTTCTCTAGTAAATATTCGTAATAGTTTATTTTATATATACAAACGCAGATATTTATCTCGAAATCACGCTATCATTTGGCTAAATCAAATAATTATCTCTTTTTCGAATCAGTAATCCTATTTCGACTCGCAAAATTTTGCATATTTAGAGAAGATATAATAAATAAAATTTAAAAAAAATGCTTTTATTTAAATTCATCTAAAGAGAGAGAAATAATTTAATTTTTGTTGTTAAAATTGTTGAATATTTATGACTTAAAATAAAAGCGTGGGGCGCTCTAAAGATTCTAATAGACAATTCCATAAACTATTTATTTTAAGTCATAAATATTCAACAATTTTAAAAACAAAAATCAAATTATTTCTCTTTAGTTGAATTTAAATAACTTTTTCTTTTTTAATATGTTATATATATTGGATTCAAGGGCGGATACAAAGGGGGGGGGGTAAAGGGGGTAAATACCCCCCCTGAGATTTAAAAAATACTTTTTTTCGAAAAAAAAAAAAATGTATTTTTAATGTAAAATTTTAAAAATTAATATTTAAAAATTTGATTTGTATTTATATTCTGGCAATCAAGTACAGAATGCGCCTTTAAATTACCGAGATTAAGAAAAAAATGTATGCTGTGCGACCAGTCACTCCAGATTACCCCCCCCCCCCCCCCCCCGAGAAACACCTCTGGATCCGCCACTGATTGGATTCATGTCAAAAATTCGATGTCGAGATTTTGATGGATATTCACGTTTTGAGGTCCCCTGAATCCAAAAAAGTGGTTTTGGCGACATGGTCTGTGTTTTGGCCAAAATGCACTTTTTCTATTTTCCGCCGATCGACGCGCCATCATTTAATTTTCATGCGTTTTGTCGCATCTTTTATTTTTCTTTGTCTTTGCGCGAATAAGGAAGCCATTCTCTTTCTCCTTTGACTCGGCGCATCGTCTCGCATCTCCAATTTGGGAGAATAATTTCTTTATTTTTGAGTTTTCTTCATCTGGATTTGGTCCAGCAGGGAAGAATATTGGTATCTCATGGAGATACAATTTATTTTTAATTAAAGAAAACCCTAAAGAGGGTAAGTTTGTTCAATTTCTCTTTTCCTAATTCAGTGTGAATTAAATTAATTATTTTCCCCTTTTTCAGGTTTTTTTTTGTATTCAATTTTCTTAAATATAATTTTTTTATTCCGTTTCAATACGGTTTTGATTCGCCTGTTTCCTTCATTCGTTGGGAAAATTATATTTGAATATCAGAGTTGGGAGATTTGCTCGTTTCCAACATCACTGGGAAACGTCTCCACTTTTATTCATTTTGTCCTGCTTTTCATTGTTGTGGTTATCGGAAGCGGCGGAGCTCAGGAAGCCAGCCAGCATTGAACCTCCGATTGTGATCAACAACGGCCTCAAGCTAAGTTCCTTCCCAAACGAGATAACTTACTTATTTTCTACTTCTTTGCAATTATTATAAACTTTTTAATCTATTCATTTAACTTATATTCAGTGCTCTGCAATTGATTCCTTCTCACATCAATAATCTTTACTGTATAAACCATTTAATTACATATTCATTCAACCTGTATATTTTGATTCGAAAAATTGGTGACCCCACATTTATTATTACTTTTAAATTAAAATATTAGCTAAAATATTACTGCCTTCTGATTTCTTTTCCCTTGGGGTGTATTTGGCTCATCCAGTCTGTCTGTCTGTAAACAAAATATCTCAAGAATGAAAAGAGCTAAGAGGTTGAAATTTGATATATTTTTATTTTAAACTTTTTAGTTTTTTATAATTAGAAATATTAAAAAAAAAAAAAAGGAAAATGACCCATATATGGACCCTGTTACGCATTAGTGTGTCAAGCGCCGAAAAAAATTAAAAATTGAGTTAAGCACGGAATATTGTTTCAAATGCAATAATTAAAAGTATTTTTTTATGAAATATGCCCTAAAAAAATTTATATTCAATGTTACTTGCTCAATTGACAAAAAAAAAAAAAAAAAAATTATCTATAATCTTATAAAAAAAAAAATTTTTAATGTTAATTTTCTCAAATCTCGTTACCTGGCGCTTGACACACTAATGCGTAACAGAGTCCATATATAAAGTTTCAGATCCCTACACTGTAAAATAAATCTTAATTTTACTTTGTTTTGGAATACTAAATTTACAAATTTCCCTTATAAATGATAACTACTACTAAATTTACAAATTTTTCCGTTCAAATATTTACAACAAAAAAACATTTTAAAATTACAATTTTCTTCAAAAAAATAGAGTATGTATTGTAATTTTACATACATTGTATAGTATTTTTTTTTGAAAGCAGTTCTGGGAATTCTAAAATTACCACACAATTGCACTCTAATTTTTCAATATCTTTCTAAAATTACAACACATTTTCATTTTCATTTTCAAACGGTTTTCGAAAATTACAATACATTTGTAAATGGTTTTTGCAAAGACTTACTAAATTTAGACTTATTTCGTTTATGTAATTCCTAAACAATAGTAATATCAACATTTTTTCTTTTTTACAGTGTAGCTCATCTGGAAGTTTTTTAAAAAGTGACTAATAATTCATGTAGGGCTTCAAATAAAGTACCACATTAGTTTGGTTTAATTATAATATAATGTGCTGTCATTTGAAATACGCAGACAATCAGACCATTTTGTGGAACCCACTTTTTTGAACTCTAAACGTGTATTTCCATCAAAATATCGATATCACTATTGACATGAATCCAACACTTTCTTCTCTCTCTATATATATATGGTGTTAACATCTCTATTATTAGTATTATCAGAAACTAAATACATCTCGACACAAAAAAATCTGGTGTGACGAACATCACAGAAGAACTTTATGGTATATGTGCGATATTTAATTGTTTACCCGATTCGCGGCTAAACGGTTTGTTTTAGAATACATTGCATAATTGCAGTTATACTAAAATTGTAGGTAAAATCCAAATATGGAGTTTCACGCCGTAGGCGGGCGGCGCGGCTAGTATTTATGTTTTTAAAGAGGTGGGTCTGTCGACAAAGCTGCCTGCTAATAAAATTCCTTTAGTGAAATTAAATACCCTGATTAATTTTTTTTTACAAGTTATTTAGTATATTGACTCCCTTTAATGTAATAATATTTACAATACACAAAGGATAACAGAATAGGGAGAGTCTGGGTGTGGGGGGGGGGGGGGTGGAATAATAAATTACTCTGCTTGCATAGCTTATAGATTTCCGAAGGAGTTAAAGAGATTTAACATACCGGATTTACCATCATTCATCGGCATTATCCAATCATAAATTAATCAAAATTTAATATTTTAATAGTAAAATAAACCTCAAAGGCGTCATTTATTACCACCTCTATTATAAAATAAATTTAATATGTTAAAACACCTTTTGATTGATTCTCTCCAATATATATTTATATTTTGATTAAATAGTTTTCGAGATCGGGGTGCTAAACGAAAGGTGTGTCTGTCAACACTACGCACAACAACTTCGGTATTAAGTTGTGTGATGTGCTTGTCACACCATATTATTTTGTGTCGTGATGTATTTAGTTTCCGATAATACTGTACTTCATTACTACATATACACAGAGAACATGTTTTTACTTTCTTTTATCTAGAGATGTTAACTCCATATATATAGAGAGAGAAAGTGTTGGATTCATGTCAATAGTGATATCGATATTTTGATGGAAATACACGTTTAAGAGTCCAAAAAAGTGGTGGGTTCCATAAACTGGTTGCTGCATTTCAAATGACAACACATTATATTATAATTAGACCAAACTAATGTGGTACTTTATTTAAACCCCTACATGAATTAGTCACTTTTTCAAAAAACTTCCCGATGAGCTACACTGTAAACAAATTTTTTGTTGATTTTACAATTGTGTATGAAGCAAATTTCATAAAAGTATATTAAATATACATATAGGTAAGAGAAAGTAAAAAAAAGAAATATTTATTATGATGAAAACAAAAAAAAAAAAACTAAATATTTTTTATACGTTCACCAGGTGTGGAGGCATAGCAGCGTTTCGTAACATCAAGTTTCACTTAATAAAATATTGATATTTGAATTACAAAATAAAATTATACAAATTGTTCGACTCGTTTATAAATAGAGAAGAAAAAAAATAAAATAAAAATAGTACCAAGTTTCTAAACAAATACTAACAAGAGTTGTTGAGTATACAAAACGTGCTTTTTATTTTATGGTTGCTTACACCTGGTTTTATGGTCCCTTTATGGCTTAAGGTTTTTTTTTTTCTTTGTTTCTAGTTTATGTGTAAATGCTGCTTGTAAAATTCCCCTCTGACAAGAATTTTAATCGGAAATATTTAAGATTAAAAATTTAGATAACCACTTTGTAGTTAATTTACAATAAATTATTGTAGGAAAGAAAACTCGCTATATTCAAATTCAAATCTTCTATTTTACTTATATAGAAAGTATTGTGTTTCATGTCAAAAATTCGATGTCATCATTTATTTAATACCCATTAGGCTGACGTTTCGGTCTCGGTCGAGCTTATGGGCTGTCAACATGAGATAATATAATAATAATATAATATTTATCTCATTTTGACAGCACATAAGCTCTGAAGATGGTCTCGACCGAGACCGAAACGCCAGCCTAATGGGTATTAAATAAATGAAATAAATACTAGCTGCTTTTCTTTCTTCTTCCTGCTACTTTCAATAAATATATTTCGACACAAAAAAAAAAAAAAACTGGTGTGAAAAGCACAGAACACAACTTTCAATTACCAAAGGTAAGAGAAAGTTGTGCGTTCAGTCACACAAGATTTTTAGATATATACTGACAATGAGAGGATATTCAGAAACACTCATTCAAGTTCAAAGAGATTTTACCGTTAAGTTGCAAAATAGCATTCCGGCTAACATTCTTTTTTGAATTCCGCTTTTTTTTTTCTCTCTCTCTCCCATTGGACGTTTTTTTTTTTTTTTTTATTCGCTCTGTGCATTTTTTTCAAATCAAATAGACTTCTATTTAAATCTTTTATATAATTTTCTTTTTAATGCGGTTACTAAATGAGTTTAAAACTGGTGGGTTTGAAGAAAAAGTTAGCAAGTTGAGTTGGATAAATCCCAACTTGACAGGCATATTAAGTACCTGGGGATCAGCGTGTTATACTTCCTTTTAGTCTTAATCAACTAGTGACAGAGTGAACGGAACGTTTTTTTTTTCTATATAGCCAGGAATTTATTTAACACACCTTTATTTGGATTCTTCTTAATCCTATTTCGCAAAATCCGTATTTTCTTAATACCCTCTTTCCTTTTCTTTTTAGAAATATATATATATAAAGATCGAAAAAACTTAGATGGTATTTTTAAATCCACAAATTAATCCTAAACAAATAAAAAAGCCTGGTGTGCCTTTTGTCTACAAAATAAGAATATACATTTTAAAGAGCATCTAAAATACCTGGTATAATTGATTTTTAAACAAAATTGTTAAAGCCAATTGTGAGAAAAATAAAAAAAATGAAAAAGTACATCAGTAAAGTACTAATACTATTTGGTCGATTGGAATGAAATTCCTGCCCATGCTTGAGACATGTGTACTTAGCTTAAGTATAAAATTTGAGTATCGAGAGTTCGTTCCTTATTGAGTTATTTAATTTAATCCACATTTTTTGATATTTCAGTTGAAATTCATTCAAATGATTGTGAAAATGACGTCAAATTCAAGCTAAAGGGAATCGCCTCCTTTTAATGGCAATTTCAAGAAAAGCAATAAAACGGACATTTAAAAGCAATAAAATCTCTTTCAGAGAAATTTACATAAACATTATGTTTTGATATTTTAACTGGAATCGATCTTCTTGAAATTTAAGATTTTTTCACAATAAATTAAATTAATTTCAAGTGAAATATCCCTAAACGCAATGCATTCTTTCTACATATTAACATTTTCTCTATCTTCTCTTTTCTATTCATATAAATAACAAAAATAGGAAAGTTGAAATTTAATATATATGACGAATTATAAAATAATAATTGTGAGATTTAATTATTCAATTTTTAATTTTAATTACCTATATCTATATTTTATTTTAATTAATACTTTTGCTATTTTATCAAAGACAAATTCTGTCTGTTTGTAACGGATATATACTCCGAAACTACTGGACAGATTTTCATGGAGTTTTTTTTTAATGGATAGAGAATTTTTCGGGGATAGTTTAGGTTATAATTATGTCATATTTGGGGTAGGGAAGAACCCCCATTTTAAGAGGTTCACAAATCTGGAATTCTTCCATTGGAAAACATTGTGTTTTTATCTCTCCTTATGAAAAACTAAAGATAATTAATTATAATAATGAAATAATTAAATCTCTCAAATTAAAAATAATAAAAATTTGTTATATAATTAAATTTTATTTATTTTTTTTGAATGACTTTCTTAAGAATAAATAAAGTAAATGGGTAAAATTTTTCTTCCCCCAAAATTTCACAAATCTTCGCTCCCCCCCCCCAAAAAAAAAAATTTTCCTTTATTTAACTTTCACTTTTTTTTGATAAACTTGAAATGACGCTTCCTCAGATTGTAAATAATTGAAAAATGATATTCCACACCTCAGAATAATTATTTAATTTTAACATATATCGAAAATTAATAATTTATTAAATATGTACATTTTCATTTAAAATAAGTTTTTTATTTCATATTTTCATATTTTGATGCAAAATTAATTAAAATATATTTATCTGGACAATTATTAGTCATATCCTGATGCGCCGCCCGCAGCTAGTATATAGATAAGAGAGAGTTTTTACATTTAGATGAAATTCAATTTAAAATAAATGATTGATTCTTTTCTAAAAGAAAGAAAAAGTAAAAGGTCACTTTTCTTGAGTTGATACAAAGGCTTGTAAAAAAAAAAAACATAAGTTTTTTAATCAAGAGAATCTAGAATAGTGTGATAAAAGGGGACAAGAAGAGAAAAGAAGACGGATAAGAAGAAGGCGAAGCAAGAAGGAAGAAAAAAAGGAGAAGGGAGAGAGAGTCTCTCTTTTTTTCACCTCCATTTTGGCGAATTATTTCGGTCGATTCGACAACCGACAGGCAGATGGGAAGTTCCTTCTCTCTCCTCACCTCTCTCTCTCTCTCCGAGCTAATCGTACGACATGGATGAATCCCCTCACCAAAGAAAAAAAAAAAAAAAAAAAATTCGCACACAAACACCACTTGCTAACTCACACGGTAACAACAAATAAAATGGGGAGACGATTCCTTTAAACAGGTGATCAAAATACACCTTTTTTACTTTCTCTTACCTGTATATTAATATCCAGCTAGGAGGTTGAAATTTTATATTTAAGTACACTGTAAAAAAAAATATGAATTTTCAATCATTTTTCATATACTTCAGTGATTTAATATTAATAATATACCCAGGATATGAAATAAAATTAATATAAAAGTTTATGAACAAATTACCAACTTTTAAACTTATCTTTTTCTTTGTGTGCCGCCAAATTTTGAAATCGTTAAAAGTGTACCGCGACAAGTAGAGAATCACTGGTCTAACCGTTCTCAAATAACTCGACTACCTCAAGGAATATTATTTTATAATTATTTTAAGGAAACTTGAAATTATTCTTTTAAAATTTATTTCACAAATCTAAATTTATTAAATTCTGGTTTGAAATTCGCGCTCTACACTATTTAAATATTTATGAAGTATATTAAAATCATACTAATTAAATAATAATTAATTAAAAATTCATAAACAGTTTATGAAACAGAGTTCCTATACTTGTATAGGAAGTTTTCTTGAAAATTTTAAACAGTGTAAGTTAACCCCCTGGCACGTGACACAAAGGGTTTGAACAAAATCACCCACTTTTTCAGTTTTTCCAATTTCTTAAAATTCCCTCTTACAATTTGATTAAAATTCAATTATTTTTTTAAATACTTTTTTAATTGTATATTCTCATTTTGCCCTTGAAATCTTTTAAAGCAGACTGTACTCTTGTACTTCATAATAAAGATACTTGCCATAATAACAAAATATAAATATTTTTCTTTATACATTTTATTACATTTTCAATTTTAATATATTTTAATATTTTAATAAATTTTAAAAGAATAATTTCAAGTTTCCTTAAAATAATTATAAAATAATATTACTTGAGGTAGTCAAGTTATTTGAGAACGTTTAGACCAGTGATTCTCAACTTGTCGCGGTACACTTTTAACGATTTCAAAATTTGGCGGCACACAAAGAAAAAGATAAGTTTAAAAGTTGGTAATTTGTTCATAAACTTTTATATTAATTTTATTTCATATCCTGGGTATATTAATATTAAATCACCCAAGTATATGAAAAATGATTGAAAATTCATATTTTTTTTTACAGTGTACCTTGTGATTAGAAGAAAATGGAAAAAAGTGAATTTCGTGTGGAATCCATGAATTGGGATACGAATTGCTCCCTCATCCGCCCTATTCTCCGGATTTAGCCCCGAGTGACTATTTCTTGTTTCTTCTGTGCTCGGCGGAAAGAGATTTGACTCCAACGATGATTTTGATGCCCACGACAAATCTTATTTTTTGGAAGGGATAAAAAAATTGGAGAAACGTTGGACAAAGTGTATAGAGCTCAAAGGAGACTACGTTGAAAAATAAAATAATTTTTAATCCAAAAACCTGAGTTTCATTCAAAAAGTCACGGACTTATTGACCCGCCCTCGTATTTATAGTTAATTAATTTGACCTCATGTTTGTACATAATCCTGATCAGCAGGTAGATTCATTATACTTTTTTTCTATCTCTATAACATATAAATAATATTTTTCTTCTTCAAAATCGAATTTTCAACCTCGTTTACAATAATCCAGGTATGAAGAAGAAAAAAAAAAGAAAGAAATCCATTTCTAAGTGATTGGAAATCTTTATTTGTTTTAGCGCTTTAACGGATCTGCTTCTGTCTTTTGGGAGAATAAACAAAAAGAATTTTATATCTTTTTTTTTTACTAAATCCATATCGTGTCTTCCGGTATTTGCACTGTCAACTTCACGCAGTTTATTTATTTTATTATTGTTTATTGTATTTCATATATTTACTCTTGGGTTTATTTATTTATTTATTTATTTTTTCTTTCTATAACTCAGTCAATATGTTCATTCGTTTCAACTGTCAATAACAGACACCTTTCAGAATTATTACGTTTTAGTAAGAACGGGACGTTTTTTTTTTTTTTTTTTATTTTTTAAATTTATTTTCATTTATAAAATCAAGAAAGAAGAAAATTGAAAATTTTTTAAACATCAGGCCCAGACATAAAATTGGTTAAAAAAAATCTAGTGTGTTCATCACAATATTAAAGCTTTTGTGCCATTTGGATTAAAAATGGCTTAAATTGGACCCTCAATAGATAAATTTACAAATAACGAGTATCGTTTAAAGTCTTAAATGGGCTAAGTTGCCGAGAAGACTGTGTGCAGTGGCGTAGCGAGGGTTGGGGGGGCATCATGCCCAGGGCGCTACTTACAAAGGGGCGCCAAATGGTCCACAAAGCAAAAAATTGCTGGATAATTTTGTCTCAAATTTAAAGCCTAGCTTGAGCCTATGACTTTATTTATTTATTAATTTGCGAGTATATTTTACATTATATGGTTTTCGAATGGGGGGGAGGGGGCGCCCCGGGCGCGAGTAAAGCTCGCTACGCCACTGACTATTATTATTATTAGGAGAATTTTTAATTATAGATCAAATTTTTGTATTAGATATTTATTAAAATTATAAATACTATACAACATTTCGACTGCTTATTCTGTAGCCGTTATCAGGTACTGTGCACTTGCTCCGACTCAAGTGAACTTACTGTCATGTCCGCTACTTGCCTTTTTATATACAGCGACGTCAGCGCCATCTGTAGGCATTCCTGTGAAGTTAGATTCAAATTTTCCCGCCATTTTTCACTAATAAGTTTTCTGGGGTTAAGTCGCGTGGGATCTTGAGGCGATTTTTCGACGTTTCGGCTCTCCTTTTGGTTGCAGAATTTTTTTCAAATAAACCACAGTTAAACCGAAAATCAAATTTTGAACAATTGTGAAAGCCTAAACTCCAAAAAAAAAAAAGTGTCCATGCCTATTATATTTTTCATGTGATGATATATTAAAACCTTTATCTTCATATTAAAGCTCTCTCGACTGCCATAACCATTTGACTTGAAAAATGTCAACAAAAAAAAAACACAATCAATTATCAATCGCTTCCGGCGATTCTTTAACGCCCTTGTTCCACACATTCGAGTTCCCGATAAGGAAGTTAAGGCCACTGATTTCTTCTCTCTTGAATCACTTTTTCATAGGCACTAAAAAAAAAATATCAAAGAATAATTAATTGCTCAGCGAAACCTTTAAATATTTCCATTATTTAATTTTACTTTCTCTTACCCCTATATATGTTAATATATATAGAGAGAAATTATTGGATTCATGTCAGTAAATTAGATGTCGAGATTTTGATGGATATACACGTTTTGAGGTTCCCTGAATCCAAAAAAAGTGCTTTTCACGACATGGTCTGTCTGTCTGTGTGTGTTTGTTCAATTTGAAGCATAAAGGAATTGAGCTACGAGGTTTAAATTTTATATTTAAGTTAATCACCTCCCTGGAGCGTAAAAATAAACTTTTAATCAAAATCTGCCAAAAAGTACTAGTACTTTACTGATGTACTTTTTCAGTTTTTTTTCGATTTTCTCAAAATTAGCTGCAACGATTTTGATTAAAATTCAAAAATCAATTATTTTTTAGATGCTCTTTAAAATGTATATTTTCATTTTGCCATTGAAATCTTCTGAAGACCACTTTACTCTTGTATATCATAGAAAAGATAGGAGAAATGGTTGCTATGTTAACAAAATATAAATATTTTCGCATATAAATTTTACATCTTGAAATTCGAATGTACCCTACTATCGGAAAATATATATAGACACAAAAAAAATCTGGTGTGAAAAGCACAGAACACAACGTTCGATTACTGAAGGTAAGAGAAAGTTGTGTGCTGTGCGACCAGTTACACCAGATTTTTAACGGCCCCTCCTTCTCTCCCTTAATAGGTTTATTAATTAAAAACTGCCGTAAAAGATTATTAAAATATCTCTTTTTCTATCATCTTTTTCTACGATTTCTTTCTTTTTTTTTTTTTTTTTTTGAATTAGAATTTATTATATTTCTGGCAAGTTTTCTCAGAGCCCTTTAGGGCTGCCCTTACGACCTGGCGAGCTGGCGAAAAAGGGAAAGGAGGAAGAAGAAAGAGAATGGACGACGACGAACAGGTCGATTTTTCCCAACGGACTCTCACCTTCTGATTTTATTATAACTGCGTAAATGGATTGAATAATTCCATTTCTCTGGTTTATTTCGCTCATTTGCTCTGTCGTTTTATCGCCTCTCTGTTTCGCTTCGCTGAGCCCACTCCATATTCTTATCTATCTTCATACAAGGCTTTTTCTTAAAAAAAAAAAAAAAATGATTTAATTTTTTTTTAAAGAAACATTTTGAAAAAATTTATCAGATTTATACTTAAAATATATATCAGGGATCGTTTGAGGCTATGATTATTTCAGGTTAGTATCAGGGGGGCTAACTCTCTTTTAAGGATCTCTCAAATCCATTGTTGAAAGCGTTGATTGATCCTAACTCTCCTTATTGATTTTTTTTAAATTGTTTTTTAAGGTTTTTTTTTGGCCATCTGGGGGTATTTAGACCCCGTTCCCTACTTATTTCAATTGATTGGTAACCAATTCGTTGAGTAGCCCATAATCAAATTTAATTCTGAATCTGACCCACTAATTAAATCTGAAATCAGATAATTAATTAACCGAGCTGATTGCGATTTCTCGAAATTTTGCAAGGGGGGTTTTTGGGGGGGACCGGATGTTTCTAAATAATTATCACCATTGGACTCACAGTTGGTCATAGAGTCCAAATCCGCCGAATTTATTTTTTAAAAAAAAAAAAAAAAAAAAAACTAAACAAACAAAATTAAATTAAAAAAAATAAAGGCTTTTTCTTCTCCCCCCCCCCACCAACTGCTGAGCTTGTGGGTTGAGGGGGAAAAAAAGAAGAAGATGATCTTGTTCTTCTTCCCTTCCCCCCCCCCCCCCACAACCAAAAAAAAAGAGAAAAAAACAACACAACAAAAAAAAAAAAAAACACAGACATTAAGCAACAAAGAAGAAAAAAATTTAATTCTGAATCTGACCCAGTAATTAAATCTGAAATTAAATAATTAATTAACCGAGCTGATTTCATTGTTCACGAAATTTTGCAAGGGGGTTTTGGGGGGGACCGCATGTCTCGAAATAATTGTCACCATTGGACTCACGGTTGGTCATAGAGTCCAAATCCGTCGAGTTCACTTTTTTGATGGAAAAATAACAAAAAAATTTAAGCGAAGCAGATCAACTTAATTAAAATGAAAGGTTTTCTTCAATATCTCAGCAACCAAATGACCTAGCGCGATGATTATGGGCGCAAACTTTAGAGGAGAATCTGATCTTTCAAAAAAAAATCCAAAAATCAAACTTAATTCTGAATCTGATCCACTAATTAAATCTGAAATCAGATAATTAATTAACCGAAAAGACTAAAAAGTTTAAAATTAAAATATAATAAAAAAAATTTGAGAAATTTTTGTGCTGTGCGACCAGTCACACCAGATTGTTTCTAACTCAAATCAACAGCTAAAGCCATAAAAAAAAACCGCTATTCTTTCTATCTATATTTCAAATGTTATAAAAACGAAGAGGCTTTTAATAAAGTTTTTTTTTTTTTTTGTGGAAAAGAACCTCTAACAGCTTTTCCGAAAATTCCATCGCTTAATCCGGATGATGGATAAACTGAAAGTCTTATTTTCCGATATAGGGATTATTTCAAAAAAAAAAAAAAAAAAATGGCTTCTTTGGCCTACTTGTTGTTTACCTTAAAAAAAAAAATATTTTCCTAAGGTGTCTAATTGAATCAAAAAGAAATTAATTTTGATACGATGTCAAAAAGCCATCTCTTTCTTGTTAAAAAGTTAAAACAAAGTTTTCTCCCAACATCTTGAGCCTTTTTTTTTTAGCTAGCGCGCTCTCTTTTCTTTTGACTTCATTGAATAGTGGCTCAAAAAAAAAAAGACACTTTCCTTCTTTCTATATTTTAATTATAAATTTTAAAAGACGGTGTTTTTCACTTGCCTTGTCACACATTAGAAAAGAAAACGGGAGTAATTATAGACGCGAGGGAGGGCGTTAATAACTAACCCAATTACAATCCTTTTATCTCTCACTTGGTTTTTGGGGACATTGTGGCTGCCAACATGCAAATGCTCCCTTGTCTACGAGATTACGTACTATAGGCGAACAAAGGTAAAATTGTCAGCTTTATTAGTGTCGAGGTTGTTTATTATCTGACATTTTAGAACTCTTAGAACGTTTACAATTGTCAAAACAAAATAAAAGAAAGCTTTTCTTTCATTTAAGGTTGTTCGGACATTAAAGCACTTGATTAGATTAAAAGCTAATTTTTTAATATATTATTAATCACTATCACATACGTTTAAAATAAAATTTTGAAGCAGATCTGACGCAGGGTTATCGTGTAATTAATTTTTTAAAAATTTGAAATTTCACATGTAGTCTATGGGGAATGTCGGGAAAACCCACACATATCGAATTATATAGCCACTTCTGCAATAGATACAAAAACAAAAAACTTTTATCAATTCACTTCCGAGGAATACGTTAGACATAAAATCTAAAGTTTCTGCTGAAGCCTTTTAAAAATATTTTAACAAGAAAGACAAAAAATTCACGAAAATGACAGTCGGCCATATTTAAAAATAAATAAGTCACGTGTCTTAGACCAGTGTGTCAACGTCGCATAAAATAAAACGCGTTTCACGCTTTCACTTACATTTCTTTTTTACAATTTACGATATTTTGTCTCGCAAATCGCCCGTTCATTGTGTCTAAACTGATTCGCATTACTCATTGCAATATTATAAAATAAAATACAACAGCAAGATCAACATAAACAGCTGTTAAATGCGATGTTGCCAGATGTGGAAAAATACTTTATAAAAATCATTGTGTGGTTTTATGAAACCACGATGCAAGTGAAACTTTTTTTTCGGATTGTAGGCGTTTAACTGAAATTTTTCAGAAAATTATTCAATTAAGGGTATTAAAATCGCGTTTTTAATCTTAATTTAATAATTGGAAAATGGGGAAATCAATAGACGCATGTTAAAAACTGAGAACAATATTTATTTAGCAATTGAAGATTTGAATCATTTTAAATTATTTTAAAAATTATATTTTATCAATTTAAAAATTGAATAATTAAATCTCACAATTATTTTTTTATAATTCGTCATATATATTAAATTTCAACGTTCCTATTTTTGTCGTCAAGGCTTGTGACGTCATCGTTTGTAGCGTCACTGCCCTTGACGTGACGACTTATAACGCGACATGCTGATAGAAGAGCGAAAAAATTTGAGGGAATAAAATAAAAGTTTCACTTTAAAAAAAAAAAAAAAAAATTTATATAGGAAAAGAAAGTAAAAATAAGAATTACATAAAAATTTTTTTTATAAATATTTATTATTAATTTTAAGCTTCATTTAATGGAAGATGTTAATATTTTAGTATTGCTTAAAAGGGATTTGATTACCTTTAACAAAATGATGATTCCTAAAATATATGCAGCGTTTTCTAGGTCTCCACTTATAGCGAGTTGGATATAACTTGTTTATGACCAAATAGTATTAGCTTAGCCGAGGAATCCAATATGTCTACAACAAATGAAAATTGATGGATACAAATGGTCGCCTGCTTATTCAACCTAAACAGTGAATATCAATCAACGACAGACGATCTGCTCTCTACCAACCACCTAAGGGCATAACATTAACAAGTTCCTTGATAAAATCATTTTTACTTTCTCTTATATATATATATACGTATATAGAAAGAAAGTATTGGATTCTTGTCAATAAAGTGTTTCCCACAAAATTCTGCTGTCTGTAAACAAAATCACGTCACGTGTCCCGAGGCTTTTGAACAAAATCGCCAGGTAAAAAGTACTAGTACTTCACAGAAGTCGATTTTCTCAAAATTGTCTCTAACGATTTTGATTTAAATTCATATAAATCAACTGTTTTTTTGGACAACAACAACGAAGAAACACCAGACATAACACTTTATTCGATAACCGTTATTATGAATATACAGTATATACGTTCCCAAATGGTTTAAATAAAATTATTGGACTGACTGGCTTCCGAACCCTCGATCCTTGGTATAAAAGGTAGGTGCGGTACCAACTACACCAAGCCCGAGGGCGAAAAACTATCATTACTCTATTCCAATCCAGTGCCTGCTTGAAGATTTGTTTACATTCATAGAATACACAAATGCAAGGAATACATAAATATTTCTCTATACATTTCCTATGGGAGAAATCGTAACTTTAGGAATTAATAACTCAAAAAGTTATAAGAATTTCGGGAGGAAAATAATTTCCCTGTAATCCCGAGAAGGTCCTCTTTATGCATAAAAAATTTCGTTTCAAAATTACAACGGGAAGTTGCCCAAATAAAGAATGACAGGCAAACGGACAAACAGACTGACATATATATATATAGATAGATTTAGGCTTCTCTATTTGTATAAAATCTCCAAATATGAAATTAAAATTTTGAAAAATAACCAAAGTTTATTTCAAGCAGTCAACATTTAAAATACACAGAGCCTATGAAAATTTTGAATCAAATTTTAGTAATGAAATTCCAAGTGGTCAAGTTAACTAAGGTGCTAAGTCACACCGGGATTTTTTCCCCTGAATCTCTTACAATTGACTAGCTGAAATGTCGTTAAATAAAAGAGAGAGAGAGAGAGAGACTAAAAAGTTTTCCCAAGGTTTATTAGACAGGCGAGAAGACACGCTGGAGCCGGAATCTGTGGATGGCGCTCCGGAAGTTGTCAGCGCAAGATGTCTTCTCTCTCTCTCTCTTATTCCCAAAAGAGACCTGTGATAAAAATGGCATTCATTCTCTCTCTCTCTCTTTTCTCAATAAATATAATATCGATTTCTATTAAAATACGATGGTAAATCTCTTTAGAGTCAAATTTTATATAATAAAATATTCGTTTGAAATTTAATTTATTACTAGAGGCTAAGAAGGGGCTCCGGCCCGGTGAATGGCATGTTTCAAGATCCCCCAAACACCTTCAAGAGCCATTTAAGGTTATTCGGACAGTAACCCGTAAGTTATAATAGAATCTAAATTTTTTTTTAATAAAATTAAAAATTTAAAATGCATAAATTCATTATTATAAGTTCCGGGGTGACCGAGACGGAGCTCGGTCTTTTTTTTTTTATAAAATTGTAAAAAAACTAAAAAAATCTGGTGTGACTGGCGCACAGCACACAACTTTCTCTTACCTTCGGTAATCGAAAGTTGTGTACTGTGCTGTCACACCAGATTTTTTGTGTCGACATATATTTAGTTCCCGACAGTACGGAACATTTGAATTCAGATGTAAAATTTATAAGTATGGGAAAATATTTATATTTTGTTACCATGGCAACCATTTCTCCTATCTTCCCTATGAAATACAAGAGTAAAGTTGTCTTCAGAAGATTTCAATCGCAAAATGAGAATATACATTTTAAAGAGCATCTAAAAAATAATTGATTTTTGAATTTTAAAAAAAATCGTTGCAGCAAATTTTGGAAAATCGAAAAAAACTGAAAAAGTACATCAGTAAAGTACTAGTAATCTTTGGCCGATTTTGATTAAAAGCTTATTTTCCGGTCGGGGGGTGTTTAAGTTAAATATAGAATTTCAACCTCGTAGCTCAATTCCTTCATGCTTAAAATTGAACACAGACACACACACACACACACACACACACACACACACACACACACACACACACACACACACACACACACACACACACACACACACACACACAGACAGACCATGTCGCGAAAACCACTTTTTGGATTCAGGGGACCTCAAAACGTGAAGATCCATCAAAATCTCGACATCGAATTTTTGACATGAATCCAATACTTTCTCTCTATATATATATTACTATATACATAGGTAGAGAAAGTAAAAGTACATCAGTAAAGTACTCAAATAGGAAGAATAAAATGAGCAAGCAGCTAGTTATATTTCAATTTATTAATAAACAAGGGCCGACGTTTCATTCACATTTTCATTCACTCTCTGTCCATGGTATGGTAACAACATAATTTGAGGCATTGTCATGATTAAGCTACATGCAATTGTGTATGCCCAATATAACTTGGCGAGGATTATATGTATTTTCAGATATTAACCTGGCCCTGAGGATGGTCCCATATGTGACCGAAACGTCGGCCCTGGTTTATTAAATATAATAAATTAATGGTGTGAAATATAACTAGCTGCTTGCTCATTTTATTCTTCCTATTTGATTATCAACACTCAGCTATATACCTCCTTCAGTAAAGTACTAGTACTCGAGGTTTTCCGAAGACGAGACCTAGTGTAATTTGCTTTGTTTTCTATACCGGAACTAGGAACGATTTAAAACTTGAATAAAAAAAGGTTAAAGGGAATTTCGAGAAAATTGGAAAAAACTAAAAAAGTACACCAGTAAAGTACTAGTACCCGAATTTTCCCAAACATGAGACCTAGCACAATTTCATTTTGGGATCATAAATAGTATACAAATATTTAAAATTTGAAAAAAATCGTTAGAGCCGTTTTCGAGAACTGATATGCATATATATATATAAACAAACAAACAAACGTACATTGCTCGTTTAATAGTATAAGATTTAGTCGTGACCTATCATTGGATTAAGTTAATAAATAAATGACTTAAGTATTTATTTACATGTATACCTAGTAGATCTGGCAACGTCGCATTTAACAGCTGTTTATGTTGATCTTGCTGTTGTATTTTATTTATAATATTACAATGAGTAATGCAAATCAGTTTAGACACAACAGGCGGGCGATTTGTGAGAAAAAATATCGCAAATAAAAAATGTAAGTGAAAGCGTGAAACGCGTTTTATTTTATGCGACGTTGCTCGAATGGTCCGAGTCACGTGACTTAATGGTATGAGTGGCGCACAGTACACAACTTTTTTCATTTCTTCTTTAATTGAAAGTTGTGTCACACCGGAATTTTTGTGTCGAGATTTATTTAGTTTTCCGAAACAAGCAATATTTTCACAAGTTTCTATTGCCAAACCAGTCGCACCAGATTTTTGTTAATAATATCGATTCTTTCCGTTGCCAGGCTCCCCGGCTCTCAGTCCCTTGGCTTTTAAGGTTATCAATATTGACATTGTCTACCTCTCAGCCACGGGATGGGATAGATTTTAACAAATAATTAGATTAAATAGAAAAAGTCGTTTTAAATTCTAATTCATATGTTAGTTTTTATTTATTAAATCCTTAATCAAGGGATAATTATTGATTTTTTTTTTTTATATATATATAGTTAGAAAAGTAACTACTATAAAAATAAGAAGAATAGGGTTTTTCAACTCACCCTATTAGGCAACCTGTTCTTGTCTCTAAACACTCAAAGAAGGCGTGGAAACAAATGACCCACCTGTAAGAGAAAAAGCAATTTAACTATTAAAAAAGAAAAAAAAAAGAAAAATTTAACTTTACTTAACACACATTAAAAACTTAATTCAATATGTTTAAAAATATACACATATAAACAAATATGAAGTAGAATGTCAATAAATTTGTATAATTAATTAAATAGTCAAATAGTGTATTTTGTTAACCAGAAATAGATGTAATATAATGATGATGATGTCACATTAAATGATTTCATCAAACAAACTAAGTAAATATAAAATAGAGAGTAAATAAAAAATATTTTAATTAGTTAATAACTTGAGTTAACACCTGGTGCTAAATTTTTTTTTTTAACACTCACACTTTTTTCCCATTCACACACACATACACAAAGTTTTTTCGGCAACTTAGGCCATTTAAGACTTTAAACGATAATGGTATATATTGGGGTCCAGGCATTCTTAAAAAGTAAAATGTTAACGTCGCTGTTAAAACTTGGTTTAGAGAATTAATAATAATAATATTTTATTCAGTAAATCAATACATAAGAGAGAGAGAAAGAGATAACAATATAGAGAGTACAAAGTATGACATTAAAAGGTAGACATTTGAGTTTATTTGCGCATAGTCATTCGTTTATTATAAACGAAGCTTCAAAACCCCATCCATGAAGCTATAAATTCTCCTCAGATCCTTAGGAGTTTTAATGCCTTCCTCAAGTTCAACCATGGGGATTTCATTTGTAATTGTTGGAAAATAATAGTCTCTCAGGGATCGATAGATATAGGACATCTGGCCAAAATATGGGACAGCGACTCAATCTCGTTACAATTACAGAGCGAACAATGGTTCACTATGTGGACGTTGTTGTTGAAGGTTAGCTTCAAGATGTATTTGCCCGTTGTCCTCATTTGCGTCCACAACCTAACAAAAGTGAATCCCGTTGTCCACATTAAATATCCCCAAACGCATAGGGAGGAAAGAGAAAGGACGTCTTATAAAATGAACTGAATAAAGACTGGTTTACAAAGTCGAGATCCTTGTCTATCAACTTCTGTTGGTAGTGATTCATTTCAACCGTAATTCAGGAAGTTTTTCTTTTTGCAGGTTCTCAGGCAAACAGGTAATAAAGTCTTCTTTATTACCTGTTTGTCTGAGAACCTGCAAAAGAAAAAACTTCCTGAATTACGGTTGATACTGTTTCTTTCATCTCCTGAATTCAGTGATTCATTTCTTCCACGATCAGATATTTGATGGCTGTTCCATCAGCAAGGTTTATCTGCTCCAGCCCAGCCAGACTGATCAGGTTCCGAACCTGGGATAGCCAGTTGTGCCTCACACCCGAGTCATCTATCAAGGATAGAAGCCTCCTGAAGCACATCTTGGGGTACCTATCTTCATCCATCAACACACCCATACGGAGGAAAGAGAAAGGACGTCTTATAATAAAATGAGCTGAATAAAGACTGGTTTACAAAGTCGAGATCCTTGTCTATAGCTTCTGTTGGTAGTGATTCATTTCTTCCACGATCAGATATTTGATGGCTGTTCCATCCGCAAGGTTTATCGGCTCCAACCCAGCCAGACTGATCATGTTCCGAACCTGGGTTAGCCAGTTGTGCCTCACACCCGAGTCATCTATCAAGGATATAAGCCTCCTGAAGCACATCTTGGGGTACCTATCTTCCTCCATCAACACACCCATACGGAGGAAAGAGAAAGGACGTCTTATAAAATGAGCTGAATAAACACTGATTTACAAAGTCGAGATCCTTGTCTATCAGCTTCTGTTGGTAGTGATTCATTTCTTCCACGATCAGATATTTGATGGCTGTTCCATCCGCAAGGTTTATCGGCTCCAACCCAGCCAGACTGATCAGGTTCCGAACCTGGGATAGCCAGTTGTGCCTCACACCCGAGTCATCCATCAAGGATAGAAGCCTCCTGAAGCACATCTTGGGGTACCTATCTTCCTCCATCAACACACCCATACGGAGGAAAGAGAAAGGACGTCTTATAAAATGAGCTGAATAAACACTGGTTTACAAAGTCGAGATCCTTGTCTATCAGCTTCTGTTGGTAGTGATTCATTTCTTCCACGATCAGATATTTGATGGCTGTTCCATCCGCAAGGTTTATCGGCTCCTACCCAGCCAGACTGATCAGGTTCCGAATGGGATACCCAGTTGTGCCTCATCCATCAAGGATAGAAGCCTCCTGAAGCACATCTTGGGGTACCTATCTTCCTCCATCAACACAACCCTGATCAACCACCTCAATGAAAGTTTCAGGATTGCATGTGAAATATGGGTTGTGCCGGTTTCTAGTCTCACCACCGCACTAGGACTCCCACGAGGGAGGTGTAGAAGGGTTTAGAGAATTAACGATGATGTTATTATTTTATTTTTTAACACCCAATTAAATTTTAACGTCTGTTTTTAGTGAAAATACCTGAATGTCTCCTATAATAATCCCAACAGAGTTATCGTCATTTTTTGAAATATTTTTATGGATTTCATGATTAAAAAAAAAACAATTAAAACCTGGAAAGTTTATGTAATCAAATTTCATCTACCAAATTCCATTTTTGCATTTAAAGGATTAAAATTTCTTTTGATTAATGTTAGTAAATCATTGAAAAAAAAACCCCAGAAATCCTTTTCTTTTTTTTTTTATTCCAAAGAATAATTGTCTTTTAATTCCCAAATAAATGGCTCTATTAGAACAGTAATAAACGTCTAATTAAATTTACTTTTATCAGAACGTGTGAATTATAGGAAATTTATTATTCCTAAATGAATTAAAGCCTATTAATTGTGATTATCCGAGCAAAAAAAAAAGAGAAGAAAGTTTTATTCAAAGGGGGTTAGGGCGAATTCAATCAATAAAGGTTATGAATATTTATCGATGCCGCCAGCTTCCCTCTCACTTTTTGGAGTTTTCTCTCTCGTTGATTTAATAATAAAATAACGTTTCGGATAATTGAATTGAAGGAATCTATTTGATGCCTGTTGAGTTGTAAGGATCTTAATTTTATTATTATTTTTTTTTTAAATGAAGCTTCCGCTTTTTGAATAAATTTTTTTTTTTAGATTGAATCTTTATAATTAAATAAATTTTGAACACGGACTTCCGTTGGGGTAAGGATGCCGCCATGGATTTCTCTTTATTTTAAGTTAAGTCAATCCGTTTGTTTTTCTTTTGATTTTTGGTTTTGTTGTGAATGTTTGCCTTTGTTGTGATCATGGGCGTAAGTAAGAAATTTGGCTGGGGGGGTGGGGGGGGCATGGGACCAGCCATCCTCCGGGGCCTGGAAGAAACATTTAAAATAAAATATCTTATATATTTCTAAGTAAATTTAACACAAATACAAATCAACTTAACACAATTTATAAAGATCAATTTGAGGAACAAATCAACATAATCTAGATATCTTTTGTTAGACTATTAATTACAAATTTTGTTTCATAATAAAGAACTTGTCTCTCTACATCCCCCTGTTTAAAACAGTACCAATTAACGTTTAAGCTGAAAATACAAATTAGAAGACGTTTTAAGTGACCTCGAGCACAAAAATAATACCGAGGGGTCTGAAATGCATTGTTTTTATAGGGGATCTTTTTTGAGACCGGCAAATTTGTGCCGGAAATACGAACAATCGGTATACGAAATATCGGGATTCCCCTCAATCTTTTTTTGTAAGATAAGATTTGAGAATACTATTTATTGTCCTTTATTCACAGCTTTGGAAGCATATTCATCAAAAGAGTAAAGAAGGGATGTACAGTGAGGGACAATATTAAGTCTCACCCATGTGTTTTCTTCTAGTGATTTTTTTTTTGTTTAAGGTCTTTTTCGGCATCTAAGGCCATTTAGACCCCATCCCTATATAGTTCAAATGATTTGTAGTCAAATCAAATGATTCTAGTGATTAATTCATTGCTTTATAAAAAAAATATATATTTTTTAATGAAAACTTTCATGGTTCAAACCTAGAAAATTTCCAATAAAGATTATTGTTTTTCAGTTGTTTAAGATTTTTAAAGAATAGAGTTGTTAATACGCCTATCCATAAGAAGTAATTCAAGCCTATGTATTAAACAATTCAAATATTTTTGAAAATATGTCGTGTCTAGTTGAGAAGCGAATTTCGAATATTTTCGAAATACACTGTGTAACACTTTGTCTCTTCTTCAGAAGATCTGTTCTAATCTACTTTAATGATACTCTAATTTAAGAAACATTTAAAATGAAATATCTTATATATTTCTAAGTAAATTTAACACAAATACAAATCATTTTAATCAATTTAACACAATTTATAAAGATGAGGGACAAATCAACATAATCTAGATATCTTTTGTTGGATATTAATTACAAAATTTGTTTCACAATAAAGAACTTGTCTCTCTACATCCCCCTGTTTAAAACAGTACCAATTACACGTTTGAGCTGAAAATACAAATTAGAAGGGGTTTTAAGTGACCTCGAGCACAAAAATAATACTGAGGGGTCTGAAATGCTGAAATGGAAAGATTATTTTAAAATTTTAGAAATTTAGCGTTAATAAAAACAATTTCGACATTTTTGTCTTTGTTTTATTTAAATTGTAATTATTTATTAAAATGATATGGGTTTGTGTTAAATTTACTTAGAAATGTATAAGATATTTCATATCAAATGTTTAATAAATTACAGTATCATTAGGATAGGATTAGAAGAGATCTTTTTATAAAAAAAGTTTTGTTTTGTAGCTTAATGTTTTTGCAAAAACTTTTTTTTCCTTCATATTCCTCAGTATTATTTATTTATTTTTAAAGGATCCGTTTTCTATATTGATTCATGGCAAATATAGCAGATATGTATTTGTAAATATTATTTGATTTTTTTTTTTTAATATATATTTTAAAACTTTTTTTTTTAACTCTCTCTCCGTTTCACATATTTAATTAAAAAGTTTTTTTTTGTCAACACAACTTATGACTATTTTTAATTTAAAAAAATAAAAAATAAAAGTTGGACATCCCAGTTATATCCTATATGTGTTTCATTTGCATGATGCCCAATAATATGACGTTTCATTTTGAACTATATATTTCATTAAAATTATCATAATTATTTAGGAAATTCGTTGACTTTTTCGATATCTATTTAAATCCTATCCCAAATAATATTTAGGGAATTTCATTAATAAGATTTCATCAAAATATGTATTATTTTCTCATATGACGTTTCGGTCCACCTTCGAAAAGGAAAAAAAAGGAGTGTTTAGGTTCGGTGCCAAGCTGATCTTAATACCTCTGTGATGTCTTTCTGAAGATGGTTTAAACTCGAACTGAAACGTCTGCTGAGAAAAAGCTTATAAATGAAAAAATCTCTATGCAATAAAATGCCTCAGATCCCGAAAAAAAATTTTAATTTTTGTAGACTTTGAATTGAATATAGGAGACGTTGCAGTCAAGGGATTAAATAAAAAAAAAAACTTTTATTTAATTGTTAATCGTCGACGTTTCGGTCGCATATCACGACCTTCTTCAGGACGATTAATTGTTAAAATACAAGATGTACAGTATTATTTTTATTGTCATTGAAAGGTTTTTCGGAGTCACGAGAAATAAAACCATCTTTTAGTCGTTTGCTAGACGTTTTGTTGACCATAACGGTTGTCAGTTTCACCAATGTAACCTACAATTAAATTTATAAGATGACATATCAATATGATGATATACTTTATAGCTTACAGTAGCACTGAAGATGTGTATTAATATGGTACCGAAACATCTGTTTTGATTAAAGCAGTGGTTCCCAAACCTGGACCGTGATTTGTAGTAAATTTTAACATCAAAAAATAATTAAAAAAAAAAATAACATCAGTGTTAAAAAGAAATGCTATTCTCTAAATAAAGTTTTAACACCAACATGTTGCTTTTATTTCAAAGCTGTCAAAATCATAAACTTACTTTTTGGTTAAAGATTCCGATTCATTTAACACGGCGTTAAAAATATTAAAGGCACCCTCTAGACATGACATTAATTTTTAACACTATTGACTAAATGTTAATGCTTTGGGGTTAAAGTATTAACGCTGATTTCAGATGTTAGAAGTTAACGTTTTTAAAGTGAAACTTTTATTTTATCCCCTCAAATTTTTTGGCTCTTCAATCAGCATGTCGCGTTACAAGTCGTGACGTCAAAGGCCGTGACGCTACAAGCCATGACGTCTCAAGCCGTGACGACAAAAATAGGAAAGTTGAAATTTAATATACATTATATGACGAATTATAAAAAAATAATTGTGAGATTTAATTATTCAATTTTTAAATTAATAAAATATAATTTTTAAAATAATTTAAAATGATTCAAATCTTCAATTACTAAATAAATATTGTTCTCAGTTTTTAACATGCGCCTATTGCATTTTCCAATTATTAAGTTAAGATTAAAAACGCGATTTTAATTCCCTTAATTGAATAATTTTCTGAAAATTTTCAGTTAAAAGCCTACGATCCGAAAAAAAAGTTTCACTTGCATCGTGGTTTCATAAAACAACACAATGATTTTTTTGTTTAGAGAATAGACCTGAAACAGAGTTAATCTTTCAACTGATAACAATTAACTCTGATTATTGTTAATCAGAAATATAAGAACATTTTATTACAATAGGCCAAATCATACGAGTTTGAAATTTATGGACTCTCTGATACATTGGTTGAAAAAAAAAAAATATATGTGTAATTTAATTGCACATCGACAGAATGTTTTATTTCGTGTAACGGATTTCTCGGTTCTTTTTATTTGACTCCAACCCCAAGTTTATATTAAAAAAGCCTTTGCCGATTTTTTATTTGCACCCTCCTCCCTCCCCCCGCTGGCATGCAGCTTGCGTGTAATATCGGTTTAAGGTCCCTGGGACCCCGGGGACCCTGGGACCTTTTGTCTCACTCTCTCTCTCTCGTCTCGTCTTGTTCGATTGCGGATTGCGGATTGTTCGCTTGTTGTTGTTGTTGTTGTTCTTAGTTGTTGTTTTATACTCGGCCCAATGTGATTCGTGCCATCTCGCTTGGACACCCTCAATAACCTCTTCTTCGTTCTTATTCTAGAGATTCGTGATGAATCGACTTGGCAAACAAGTCTGCCCTTTAACGTCCTATTTGTATGCCATAATTGGTTGCTTCCCTTCTAGCTATCCCTAGGATAAAATACTTGACTTTCTAGTCTTTTAAGTTCTAGTTAAGCTAATCATAGGATTACATAAGATCATAGTTAGTTGATCTAAAACCCAAAGATTTTTTTAAAGTGTAACTTTTATTTAATGGCCTCAAATTTTTTCGCTCTTTTATCAGCATGTCGCGTTACAAGCCGTGACGACAGAAATAGGAAAGTTGAAATTTAATATATATGACGAATTATAAAAAAATAATTGTGAGATTTAATTATTCAATTTTTAAATTGATAAAATATAATTTTTAAAATATTTTAAAATGATTCAAATACTAAATAAATATTGTTCTCAGTTTTTAACATACGTCTATTGATTTCCCATTATCATTCCCATAAGTTTGCTAGTTGACTAGAACTGAAGCAACCGGCTCTAGATCATATTTTACCCAACCTTTCATTTTTTTGTTGGTGTCTTAAAATGAAAACAATAGTAAAACAAAATCAAATTAAAAAAGTTTTTTTTTTTATTCTTCCAGCAAGAAGGTTCAAATAAAATTTTTTTGTTGAATGAATTTCGCCCCAGGCATTCAATTATTTACATCAAAAAGAATATTATTATTTTTAATTTTTTTTTTTTTTTTTTTTTTAAGAAAAAAGTTAAATTACATTTAAATTATAGAATTAAATTCCCCTGTTTTCTTTCTCTCTGCTACTCGATGAAAGAGGAGGATAACGTATAGATTTTTTTTTTTATAATTTCAAACCACTTTCAGGCTGACCTAAATTATATTCAAAGGCTGATGTTTAATATTTGTGTTCCGCAACTGCCTGGGGCATCCCTTGGATTTTAAGGTTCCTTTTCGTACATTAGATGTCTACATTTGTAATAATAGTTACGTTTTAATATTACTTTTGTCGGTGAGACTATTTAGTTTATGAAGATAAGCCAAACAAATGCAAACAAAACCAAAACATCAAAACACTTTGATTTAATTCACAATAAAGAACTTGTCTCTCTACATCCCTCTGTTTAAAACAGTGCCAATTAACGTTTAAGGTGAAAAACACAAATTAGAAGAGGTTTTAAGGTGACCTCGCGCACAAAAATAATACGAATTACCGAGGGGTCTGAAATGCATTGTTTTTATACGGGATTTTTGGGACCGGCAATTTTGTACCGGAAATACGAACAATCGGTCTACGAAATATCGGGATTCCATCTTTTTTTGTAAGATAAGATTTGAGAATACTATTTATTGTTCTTTATTCTCAGCTCTTGGGGTATATTCATCAAAAGAGTAGAGAAGGGATGTACAGTGAGGGCCAATATTAAGTCCCACCCATGTGTTTTCTACTTGTGATTATTTCATTATTTTTAAAAAAAATATTATATATTTTTTAATGAAAACTTTAATAGTTCAAACCTAGAAATTTTCCAATAAAAATTTTCATTTTCTTTTATAAAATCAATGAAATAATTACAAGTAGAAAACGCCTGGGTGGGATCTTAATATTTTCCCTCATTCTTTTTGTACATTAGAAGTCTACATTGTTCATAATAGTTACGTGTTAATATTACTTTTGTCGCTGAGATTATCAACTTTACGAAGATAAGCCAAACCAAAACATCAAAACACTTATTAATTTAATTTACAATAAACTTGTCTCTCTACATCCCCCTCTTTAAAACAGTACCAATTCCTTTTTGTACATTAGATGTACTCACTGTACAATAGTGGATCGAGTAAACATCCTGTCCTCTGTCCACAAAAAGCTTTTAAGTTAGTTTTAAGAAAAATTAATAATCAGAATATAAACGAAACAAAATACAGTATTTACTATTAAACATTAAAGTTGAAAAAAGTTTTTTTTTTTCCCTGGCTGATATGGCCACTTTGTGTCTTCTCTTTATATACCATATGGTATATATATATATATATATATATATATATGTAGAGAGAGAGAGAGAGAGAGATTCCCGCAGGCGCAACTAAATACCGAATCAGATGTTTCTTCTTCATAGACAGACACACTCGAAAACAAAGTTTCACTGCATGTCTAGAGGGGATTCCAAGAAGACCCTAAAGGGTTGCCGAGTTTAGCCAACTCTTGAGGGAAAATTGAAATTCATCTCCACTTCTCTCTCTTGCAAAATTTCGAAATAAAAGCCATCAAGCAGCCGGGGTCCTGTCATATCAAAGTAAAGTTTACAATTGATTTGATGACGACAACGACAAGAGAGCGAAAGATGCAAATAAGTTAAAAAACAATATAAATAAAATTTCTTTCTTTCTTTACTTTATTTTTTTTTTATTCATGACACTGTGCGTCAAAAAATAAAAAAAAACGTAACATTTTGTTACTTCTTAAGTAGATCTGTTTTAATCTACCTTAATGATACTCTAATTCAGCGTTTTCCAAACTGGGAGGCGCGGACTAGTCTAAGGGGAGGCACAAATATTAGTCACAGCGAGCAATTTCCCAAATGATAGTATAATAAGGGGGGGGGATGCGTCATACGATTAAATATTTTTAAGGAAGGCGTTGTAACATAAAGTTTGAAAACCACTGCTCTAATTTAAGAAACATTTATTATGAAATATCTTATTAAATTTAACACAAATACAGGGTGCGTACGATTTTTGGGGACATATTGACATTAAAACAAATTTGTTCATATTTTTTGTAAAATTTATTATAATTCCATGAAATTTTTACATGACGTTAATTGACTTCTAGACTATACAATTACTCAATAAAATCTCCATTAGCGGCAATAACAGACTCAATCCGGAGTCGAAAACGACTGCATGCCCGAATCAAATTCTCTTTGTTCATGTTGAGCATTGTAGTTGTTATAGCATCCTTGTGTTATGGGGATGTTTATTGGTCTCCCGCTCAACTACGCCCCAACAAAACCAGGGGATTAAGGTCCGGGGAGCTAGGAGGCCATAAGTTTGGTGTGATATGGTCATAAAAATTTTCGGTCATCCAAACTCATGCACTTGTTGGACAAATTGTGCATTTCTAGTAATGTCTGAACGTTCCTAATATCTTTTGAGTTTTGCAACAGTTTCTACATCACCAGCTGATGCTTCCAATTCACGACGAATCTTATGTACGAATGATCGGGCGCAATTGAGAAAATTGGAGATTTCTAAAGTGTCTAAAGCGACGATAACTGCATGTCTCTTCATTTCTTGCGTTACTTTATAGTCCTCCATTGATGATCTGATAAAAAAAAAATCAAAAAATTGTGAAATTACAGCCACATATATGATTGTCCTCAGATACTGTACGCACCATGTACAAATAATTTTAATCAATTGAATACAATTTAAATAAAATAAAGGAAAATATTACTTTGAGGGACAAATCTACGTAATCTCGATATGTTTTTTTGGATATTAATTACAAATTTTGTTTTTATAAGTTTAAATAGACTAGACAAAACTGAAATGGAAAGATTATTTTAAAATTTTAGAAATTTAAGATTTGACATTTTTGACTTTGTTTTATTTAAATTGTAATTATTTATTAAAATTATATGGATTTGTGTTAAATTTACTTATAAATGTATAGAATATTTCATATTAAATGTTTAAGATTAGAACCGGTATTTTTAAGAAGAAACAAAGTGTTACGTTTTTTTTTTTTGACGAGCAGTGTATATATAAGTTATTTTAAGAAGTTTTATAAAGTTCTAGTATTTTAATTAATGAATTCAAAAAGCTAAGTGTTTGGTGCTAATTAATAGAGTGTGGAGTTTGGGGGTGATTGGTATTCAGTTGGCAAGGACCTTGCCTTGATTGATTGGCCCTGATTGAAGACAAACTCTCTCTCTCTCTCCGTGGAGCTAGCTGATCCCTACACCACTTGCAAACTAAACTTGAATGTCCCTTCAACTTGGCCTTCTCTCTGTCTTAAGATTTCTTGTTCCATGTCCTCTAACATGGCGGAAACAATTTTACAGCATGTAAACTTGGATGGAGACCCCACCCCCTCCCTCCCTTCCACCTCCACACAACTAAATCTCTTTTGGCTAAGAAATAAAATCGACGAATAAATAAACAATATTAGAGAAGAGACGTATTTTGCTCAGGGGCCCACATCTTGTGGATGGCGACCACGAGCTGCCCGAGCTGGAACAGGCAGTCCTTCAGTTCTTTGAATGTCTGTCTCTTCCTTCCTCTTTTCAACAGGCGTCAGACCGTGCGACGGGCCGGCCTGACCTATTTCGTCCGGTCGTAAAAACGTATGATAGGGTTGAAGGGAAAGTGTGAACTTCGCCGACCCCGCATCGCGGGAAAGGCGAGGAGAGAAGAAGAAGAAGAAAAGAGACGTATTAATATGTTGGTAATATTAAAGAGGGAAATATTTCAATATTTGCCCAGAGACAAAACAGTCAAGATTTTGGAGTTGATGTTTCGATCTCCACAGATTTTCAAACACGTTTCAACATGGGCAGAGGACATCTTTAGAGCCAAAAGTCTACAAATATTGTAAATACAAATTACATACAGTGGAACCCTAATTTCCCAGCCCAATTATTTGTATTTCCGGTATAAATTTTCCGGTCCGCAGAGAAAATCCCGATAACTGATATAAAACAATACATTTCAGTCCCCTCGGTAAATAATATTATTTTTATGTTCGCTTAAAACGTCTTATAATTCATATTTCCGACTTAAAACGCTCTCGTTAATTCGTTCTGTTTTAAAGAAGGGGATGTAGAGAGACAAATTTTTTCTCTCATAGGAAACAAGAAGAGGAGAGAAGGAAATTGAGCTTCTCTTACATTTTTTCTTTCCCTTCTACAATTCAGTCTTCGCATTAATACGTTTTTGTACTTCCGTTAATTGGTATTCCCTTAATAAACCGTCGGTCTTACGAATTATTGAAATTCTACTGTAGTAGAAAATTGTAATAAATAAAATTTCAGCAGCATCATTATAATCAGCTTGACGTTTGTTTGTTTGTTTGTGGATGATCATCCATCACGGCAACCACTGGCCAAACACCATCATCTCTCCTCTGGACACACGAATAAAGCCGTTTGTGATACGAATTTTAATTAATTTATAAATAAAGAATAGATCATTGAATACGTAATAAAAATGTTAAAATAGTAGCGCTGATGTGATGTGTGATCTGGCATATATTTCGCCTCTATTTAAATTCTTTTATTGAAATTTTGTGCAAATATTAATTGAGAT
This sequence comes from Euborellia annulipes, assembly GCA_023213315.1. Classification (NCBI taxonomy): domain Eukaryota; kingdom Metazoa; phylum Arthropoda; class Insecta; order Dermaptera; family Anisolabididae; genus Euborellia; species Euborellia annulipes. Next base: position 37,292 of record JAKCPI010010019.1, read on the forward strand.
GAGGGGAAAAAAACTTTTAAATAAGAATTTCTATAATCAGTATTGATTGACACACATTAACAAACATATGTGTACATGCCTTGTCTTGCCTGCAACTTTGGACCCTATTTAATGATTGATGATGGGACCATAAATTTGATTAGGAACATCTTACTTGTAATATACAGGGTGTTCCGAAAAATAATGCACTAATTTTCAGCTTGCATATTTTTGAATTGAATAAATGTTATTTAATACAATTTTCTACTATATGTATATATAAATTTCCTGGGTTTTATGGTGTTCTCAAAAATCGAATGACTTCTGTCAGACTAAAGTTGGTGTTTAGTGACGAAGCATGTGTCTGAAGTTAGAGTATCATTAAGGTAGATTAGAACAGGAGAAACAAAATATTACGTCTTTTTTGACGCGCAGTGTAGATAAGCTTATAAATAAATGAAAATTTCAATTCCACCTTAGGTTATATTAAACACTCCTAAGTATATGAGTTGCGCTATTTTGCAAAAGACGATAGGAGTAGTTCCTACGGGCAGTTGGCTCAGGGCAATTGCCCTTTTGACCTCCATGAAATTAGTTCCAGTTGAGAATTTGATTGAATTCTAGGAATCCTTTTATTTAAATAAATAACACCCTAGAATATTATACTTGTATATTTGTGTGTTTATACAATAAAAAAAATATATATATTAATGTTTAAAACAATTCCTTTTGAAGCCATTTATTTGTTTGTTTTTTTATATATACGGTATATATATATGTTTTTCAAATGATGAATACACTCTATATACACTGCATTTCAAAAGAAAATAGCCTATATTCAAAACACAAAGCGACAGAGAGAGTGAATATAAAAATATTAAATTTTATTTGAGGTGCTTTATTAAATAAATGATTTCCTATATTATGTCACATATGTCTCCCAAATGTGTTGCAAATGCAATTTATTCTAAAGACTCATTCTTTTATAAAGGGCCCTAGAGAAATGTAAAACATTCACAAGCAAACTCATAATTTTAACATTTTTTTAAACCAATATTAAATGGGAAACGCTTTATTTGACAGAAATACTTTTTTTTTTCAACCTCCTTGGGTTGTAATTCTTTTTTTTTTTTTTTTTCTTCCTTCAAAGTATCGACTATAAGACTTTAAGATGTGAAAAGGGGAATTTACATAATTATATATTTTTTTTTTTTTTTTTATGTTTCAGTGCAATTTATTTTATGGTATATACACTTTTCACCTTTTTCTTTTTATATCAAAAATGTTGAAGTTGTTTTGATGGGAAGTTTAAATATGAAGTTATTGTATGACTTGTATAGTTTCGAAAAAAAAAATCCAACTTATATTTATAATATAAAATTTCTTTATATAATAATAGCGGAGTGTCCGTCTGTCCGCCCGTCCGTCCGTCTGTCACGCTTGCTTGACTGACTACCCGTTAGATTTTCGAAGCGAAATTTTGCAATCTTATAGTGGACGTTATGGAAAGTCCAGGAAAAATACTCGTGTCCCGAAATTCCTATAACTTTTTGAGTTATTAATTTCTAAAGTTACGATTTCTCCCATAGGAAATGGCGCGGGGTCTGGGGGACGAAGCTCGCCGAAGGCGGGTGGCGCGGCTAGTGTTTAATAAAAATATAAAATTCCTAACAAGCTGATGAAATTTTGTTTTGAAAAAATAATAATATTGCAGACTATATAACATTTTTAAATTTATCTGCATGATGAACATCATCATCAGAACCTTATTATACAAACTAACTGACAAATTCGGCTGTCAACCTATTTGTACATAAAGTAGATGACAGCACTGTATCTTTTTTGCATAGATGGCAGTACTGTATCTTTTTGCATAGATGGCAGTACTGTATCTTTTTTTATATAAGTGGCAGCACTGTACCTTTTTGCATAGATGGCAGCACTGTATCTTTTTTTTTGCATAGATGGCAGAACTGTTACACAATTCACCAACCATATAAATGTTTATAGGTAGCAGCACTGATTTTTGTACTTTCCCGCGGAATTTCAAACCCATAGACATCTACCATATGATTAAAAAAATATTTCATATATAGGGTAAGAGAAAGTAAAAAATGTACAATATAACATTTTAGTACAAAGGTACAATAGATGCTGGCACCTATAAACAGTTATATGGTTGGTGAATTGTGTAACAGTGCTGCCATCTATGCAAAGAAGAACAGTGCTGCCATCTATGCAAAGAAGAACAGTGCTGTCATCTATTTTAAGTGTAAATAGATCGACAATCGAATAAGATAAATTTATTTTCATTACTTAGTCGAATTTTCTCTCTTTTAAAATTAAAATCGCTGTCAGATTACAAAACACCAAAATTGTTTTTTTTAATTCATTAAATTATATCAATAATAATGAAACATTATATTTTCCATGAAATGCAATTTGTACTCATTGATTGATGATAGTATTTTAATAAACTTGTTAACTTAAATGGAATGTCAATATGAAATTTAATCAATTTCGAATAATATTCATTATTTTAAAATAACTTGTATTGCGAATAATTAAGGGCGAGTAGGCCGTTGTGTGTCTTTAAAAGTAAGCAAAAAAAAAAAAAAAAAACATTGTGTGATTTTATGAAACCACGATGCAAGTGAAACTTTTTCGGATCGTAGGCTTTTAACTGAAAATTTTCAGAAAATTATTCAATTAAGGTTATTAAAATCGCGTTTTTATTCTTAACTTAATAATCGGAAAATGGGAAATCAATAGAGGCATATTAAAAACTGAGAAAAATATTTATTTAGTATTCGAATCATTTTAAATTATTTTAAAAATTATATTTTTATCAATTTAAAAATTGAATAATTAAATCTCAGAATTATTTTTTTATAATTCGTCATATATATTAAATTTCAATTTTCCTATTTTTGTCGTCACGGCTTGTGACGTCATAACTTGTAGCGTCACGGCCTTTGATAAAAAAAAAAAAACGTCACGGCTTGCGTAACGCGACATACTGATAGAGAAACGAAAAACTTTGCGTCGATCAAATTAAAGTTTCACTTAAAAAAAAAAAAAAAAAAAACATCTATTACGAAAATTTAGCCAAGAGATGTCAGAATGGTAGCTAATAATATTTGGTTGATTTTCATTGATCTTTTAACAATGAATACTTTATAAATGTTATTATATATTATGTATCTCTTATAAAAGCATATAAATAGAGGCCAGATATATTCTAATAGGGGATCTGATAATACCGGTGCCATCTTTGGATCTTAGATAACCAACTACGACCTGGGCTCTTATTCAATCATATGATTTGCTTAACTAGATGTGAAAAGATTCGACAGTCATTATCCGAGGAATTAGAGTTGAAACAACCGGTCCTTAGAGACTGATGGCTTGAAAGTATAGGCTTCTCCTACTTCTATTCTTCACCTCCTCCCCACACCCAAACAGAGACGGAATCAAACTCAAGTCTATCAGTTTGCTGTCTATCGTGCATATCACTACATACCCTGTCACTCAGCAATCTAATAAAAAGTAGCAGACATCGTTGTACGTATATTGAGTCGACTCTGACTTTAATCAAGAATCGATCTTTTACTGAAAATAATCGACTTTTTAGAATCGAATTGAAACGCTTTCATGGTCGATTCTCATTGGAGTTTTTTCTTACAATACTTAATATCCGATAGTAATATAGTTTGTAACGTTTTCACTTTTCATTGATTGACTTTCATCTTTCCTTGAAAACCTACACATAACAAACCAATCAGCACGGTCTCTAAGGATCGGTTAGTGAACATATGTGGCATTCTTAATTCCTTACTTTTAATGTTTTATTTTGATACTCAACTTTCATATTACTTTCCCTTACCTATATATATGTTAATATATCTAGAGAGAGAAAGTTTCTGGATTCATCTCAAAAATTCGGATGTGGAGATTTTGGTGGATATACATGTTTTAAAGGTCCCCTGAATCCAAAAAAGTGGTTTTCGTGACATGGTCTGTCTGTGGGTGGGTGGGTAGATGGATGTTCAATTTTAAGCATGAAGGAATTGAGCTATGAGGCTGAAATTTTATATTTAGGTTAGACACCTCCCCAGAGCGTGAGAATAAGCTTATAATCAAAATCGGCCAAAGAGTGTACTAGTACTTTACTGATGTACTTTTTCAGCTTTTTTTGATTTTCTCAAAATTCGCTCCAACGATTTTTTGTTAAATTTATAAATTAATTATTTTTTTTAGATGCTCTTTAAAAATGTATATTCTCATTTTGCCATTGAAATCTTTTGAAGACCATCATTCTTGTATTTCATAGGAAGGATAGAAGAAATGGTTGCCAAGATAACAAATATATTAATAAATATAATGTCGAAAACTAAAAATATATGTCGACGCAAAAAATCTGGTGTAATACCTGATGTGTACCTTCGATAATCGAAGGTTGTGTGCGCTGTGCAACAGCACACCAGATTTTTTTATTTTAATGATCGGTGCCATATCAAGTGCAATTTCTGGATAGAATATTCTTTTATAAAAAATATCCAAAACAATATTTCTGTGTGTTGTATTTAATAAAATGTTTAAGTACTTAATAAATCTTATATTATAAATAAATAAATAAATATATTTAATATTTACTGACAATTGGAAGTATCTCCTAAACACGAGTTTTTACAAAAATCGACTTGAATGTCTAGAAGTCGACTTTAAGAATTGATTATTCGATTCCGAGAATCGATTCCCCAAATCGAAAATCGACTTTTCCCGCGCCTTTTTCTATCCGTAATATTGAGTCGGATGCATGCTAGAGATCTAGCTCCTCCCCCTCCCTTGATTGCTTTTCTGAATTTATTGTCTCATGTCTACGAATTGCTCATATTAATTATGAACTAGTGAATAAATGAAATAGTGAGTAATTTGAAAATATTTTAATTAATATAGATAATAGAATTTATGTGGTCTATTTCTAATATTATATACTTTATAATTATAAAGTCAAAATTGACTATCCATTTGATGATTGTTCAATTGATTAACGATAATGGATTCTCTTTGTGAATTTAAATTATTTCTTTTAGTAATTATAGTCGGATTAAATTATATACTGTACTGTTTATTATTAATGAAAGCATAATAATAATAATAATAATAAATTGTATTATTTTTATCTCGTTTTTAAATTTGTCTTATATATTTATTAAAAAACACAACGTTTCGACTACTTCTTCTGCAGTCGTTTTCAAGTATTGCGCACCGATTCAAGCGAACTAACCTTTAAGGGACACCTATGTGAAGTTAGTACCATATACAATCATCCCTATGAAGTTAGCCACCATCATCACACCAAGTGTTTACATAAAAACCATGATTGTTACAATAAGTTTTTTGAATTTGATTTTTTTTTACAAAATATTGATACTAGTTTTAACAGCGACGTTAACATGTTGCTTTTATTTCAAAGCTATCAAAATCATAACCTTACTTTTTAGGTTAAGCAAGCCATTTTTATTTTAAATACAATGTTAAAATATTAATGGCACCCCTAGACATGGCATTAATTTTTAACACTCTTTACTAAATGTTAACGCTTTAAAGTTTTTGTTTACAGAATAGCTATTTGAGGCAAGGAAGTGATTTTGAATAGCATTTTTTTAACGCTGATTGTTTTTACATTATTTTTTTTAACACCCATTTATTTATTTTAAATTTTAACGTCTGTTTTTAGAGAATAGACCTAGCAAAGTGTAAAATGAGATATAATCAATGCCCTTTATGTTAAAATGTAAAACCATTATAAAAATACTTTTAACATTTTGATTTTTTCAGTTTCCTCTGAAGTAGAAGAGACTTTGTGAATTTGAAATATTAGGAATAAAACTTATTC
>JAKCPI010010020.1:0-15590 GCA_023213315.1 Euborellia annulipes
GCAGTTCGCGGCTCGAAGTTCGTTGCTCGTTGAAATTATTTATTTTGACGAACCTGCCGCGATCCAAAGAGATGGATCGCGGCGAGTGCTCGCAAGCGGCTCGCGAGCATCTCAAAACAACAACAACAAGCAGCTCGCGGAGCGGAGCAGAGCGCAGGTGTGTACGCACCCTAATGCCAAAAATGGTTTTTTTGGACCTGTGGAGCCCAAAAACGTGGAGAAACATCAAAATCTCGAAGTCGAATTTTTTTACGATTATATAACTTTCTCTATACGAGAAAGTAAAAACATCCGAGTTAGAAAGTGGGACTAAATATTAATATTTAATTATGTTCACTTAATTTAATTAAATAAATAAAATTTAAAAAAGTTTTGTAATTTTTAGCAATACGTAATTGAACGAAGTATACTGGGCATATCGGTCCGTCATTCGTTTAGTGTATTTATTTAATTCCCTTTTTTTATTTATTTTGGTTTGTTAATGAATAGTTTTTGATATAAATCGCCCCACTTCGTTCAATGCACTCCTTTAAATTATATATTAATTCATCTTTAATTTTTTTTTTTCAATTATTTTATTTTAAATCCATTTGCTTTTTCATTAAAACATTTAATATTTTATTTTTAATTATTATTTTTAGTGATTACCAAATCTACACACACACACGACACTAGTAAAAGCTTGTAGGCCTACATAAATATATACATATGGAAATTAAAATTTTATTTTTGGCTTTTTTCGATTTGAAACCTAATATAAGTAAATTATTTTGTTTGAAAATTTCTTTTAGCATTCGTTTTACTTTCTCTTAACCTATATATGAAATAAATACAGTTTGGCGATCTTGTTAAAAATTCGATGTCGAGATTTTAATGGATATACACGCTTTAACGTCCCCTGAGTCCAAAAAAAAGGGTCCCGCAAATTGGTCTGTCTGTGTGAAAAAATCTCAACAACGATAAGAGCTAGGAGATTGAAATATTCTATCTAAGTTAGGCACCCCCTTAGGGGGCTGTGCGCCAGTCACACCAGATTTTTTCTATCTTGAATTTTAATATATTGGCGGAAACTAAATATATGTCGACACAAAAAATCAGGTGTGGCCTTTGGTAAGATAAACTTGTGTCCTGTGCGACCAGTCTCACCAGATTTTTTATCTTTTTTATCTTTGAAAGATTCTTATGGATGTTCTTTTTTTCCTATCTTTTACACAAACACATACATTTAATCTGGTGTGATTTGTCGCACAGCACACAGCTTTCGCTTACACTCGGTGATAAAAAGTTGTGTCACACCAGATTTTTTGTGTCCACATATATTTTTTTTCCGTCGATATAATAGAATTCAAGATATAAACAAAGGAACTAATCTCTTCTTTCCTATTTCCGGAAGGTAAATAAAGGTTGGAAACCGCTTGTCTAATATTATTTAAAATCTTTGAAGCTCTTCAATTTAACTAACTGAAGATTATTTAATTTTAATATTTATTTATTATTAAAAAAATCTGGTGTGACTAGCCGCACAGCACACAAATCTCTCTTACCTTCGGTTGGAAGTTGTGTTTGTGCTTGGCACACCTGAGTTTTTTTTTTACAATAAATATTTATCAATATTTAAATTCGTGATATAATAAATTTTTTTTTTTTTTATAAAAACATTCACACTTTTTTCTCATTCACACTCACACTCACACACACATTCACACAGTCTTTTCGGCAACTCAGGCCATATAAGACTTTTACGATAACCGTTATTGATAAATATACATATATTGGGGTCCAGGCATTCTTATTTAAGCCATTTGGTATCCAAATGGCTTAAATAAAATCATCGGACTGCCTGGGGTCCGAACCCGCGACGTTTGGTATAGGAGGTTAGCACGCTAACCTACTACGCCAGCCCCGAGGGTAAATCGATATAAAATTTATAAACATAGAAAAATATTTATATTTTGTTACCATGGCAAATATATTAAAAAATTTAATAATCTTCAGTTAGTTAAATACTGGCACTACCATATAATTATAGATTTTGAATAAATGGACCCTGTTACGCATTAGTGTGTCAAGCGCCAGCTACCGAGATTTGAGAAAATTAACATTAAAGTTTTTTTTTTTTTCATTGGATTGATATAATATATAATTTTTTTGTCAATTTTGCAAGTAACATTAAATATAAATTTTTTTAGGACATATTTAATAAAAAATACTATTAATTATAGCATTTGAAACAATATTCCGTGCTTAACTCAATTTTTAATTTTTTTGACGCTTGACCCACTATTGCATAACAGGGTCCAAATATTAGACAAGCAGTTTCCAAACTTAATTTTATTACACCTCCCCGAAAAAAATTTCTTCGCTTCCACACCTATTTTTTTTAATAGAGGTTAAAAAAAATAATAATAATAAAAACTTTATTAGAAAAAAAACAAAACTACAATTACCCGAATAATAACAATGTGTTGGCTCCCCCCCCCCCCCACCCCCCGGTTGGAAATTATTTATATAGACCATAATTCATTCATAATTTATTTAAATCAAATATCAGATAATTTTTTATTTTTTTATTTTTAATAGTATAAATAGATTCTTATATAGAAAATCTTTCCAATAAATTTCATTCAATCATCAATTAAAGATAGTTCAATTCAAATCAATATATGATAGAATTTTTTTATTAAATTTTATTGTTAGGAATTAAATTTTTTCTTTACAATTTCAACAAGTTAAGTCATCCCAATTTGATGCCTTTGATTTAGGTTTGAATGAATACTGACTTGATAATTTAAAAATTTAGTACATTATTTATGTAACACTCTATACATTTACATTACATTAGGCAATAATTATATAAAGAAAATAGATAGTCAAAGATTTTTTTTTAATTAAATCAATTTCCCTAATATAAAGTATTATTAAACAATTTTTCTTTATAAAATATTATTGAAGATCAATGACCACTGGGGCTTAAAACCATCCTCCTACCCTAACTCTCTTGAAAAATATACCTTAAATAGAATAAATTTATTTATTATATTATTTTTTTATTTTTCAGATGGCAAACAGTGTAAGAAGAGTCATCACCAGCCTTCACTTCTCATCAACCTGCTAGCTGCTCCTGTCTTCAGGGCTCAAACTGCGCTTCCAGCACCTGCAGTACAACTAAGGCTTGTATATTTTTATTAGCGGGGCGCAGAGCTAGATATATTTAGGTTTTTTCAAAATTTCTTTTTCTTTTTGATTCGACTTCAATAACTTATTTTAGATAGATTAAAAAATAAAAATAGGATGTATTAATATTTTCTTTCTCCATTCCAGGATCCCTAATTTAACCATTTTTTTCAGAGCCCCAATTCATCGATTGAAGACATCGTGGGATAACAATGGATGTGTATGTAAGTAGGTTTTCTTGTAAAATTTGTATTCTATTACGAATGCAAATTAAAACATCCACCGTGGGACATCATCTTCATGAGACAAAACAAAGTGTTTAGCTTTTAGGTTTATCAGTCATAGGAAGGATATGTGTATTGGGGTATCTCTTCATCTCTTTCTATCTTTTTTCTTTTTCAGCTTAATTTAAATGTTAAATACACATAATCCTTTAAGTTAGATATACTACATTATATAGAATCTAGGGGGAGATAAAACATTTCTGCGCTCACGCTTTCATTTTTTTGTGGGGGGGAGGGGGGGTCTAGGCCTCAGGATCCTCTGAGTATCAACTGAATGTTTTTCGATTGGGGAATGATGTTCTTATACTGGCATAGGTGTCGTTATTCTTTCCCCATTGTTCCCAAATAGGACGGCAGTGATTGGGGCACTGCAACGTTAGGTGATTAGGATAGGGATTCCCAGAAAAGAATGTCTATTCCCTAATTGACTGATGTTCAGGAGAAAAAAGAGGATTCTCTATTAACGCGTTTTTTTGCAAGAAAGATTATCTAAATCTTTCAATCGAAAACCGGTCGTCCACTGGATTCTTGGCCTGAATGTTTTAGTAGAGGGTAGGTTAGAGGCGGAGTGGTGCGCTCTTTGGATAGGATAGGTGTTGTTTAGCTTTTTTATACATTCCGACCCTCACCATACTCTTACTGAGGCATTCAGGTCCTTGACTCCGGTCTTGTACTTACCGGGATTCGCATCCTAACACCGTTTTTTCTATTTTCATTTCTTCTTCAACTTTACTTGGGTGTGGGCGCGTTTCACCGTTCCGTTATCGATAACTTTTTTGAAATATAGACTTACCTGTCTATCGGGAGTGTTCGTGTTTCGCGATCGTCTCAAGAAAGAAGAGGCTCTCCACTGAAGAGTTAGGTGGCCAACTGAGCCACAGAGGGGATTGGGTGTAGGTTAGATTTTGAAGACAGAAGACTTGGGTTTCTGCGAGTACTTCTTCAAGGTAACTAATTTTTAATATATATAAAAGGAATTTGAAAAAAACACCTGATTTTTTATGAAATATTATTGACAATACGATTAACCAATTGTTATACCTGGTATATTTCATTTTTCAATTCCCTCAAAATTTTTTTCAAATTCCACTTTTAATAATAATAATATTTATTTAATATTTATAATTTTCTCCTTTGTTTCAGATGGGTGGTTGGGAGTGGGGGCTGCACTTCGGCGTTCTTCGAATGCAACCAAGTGAATTCTTCAGTACGTAAATATTTAATTAAATCCATTCAAAATAATTACTCAAAGATATAAGAAAAATATTATTTTCTTTTTTTTTAGTCAAGGGCGGCATCATTATAAAAATTTAGAAATATTATTTCTCATCATTCTTAATGCCGTGGTGGCATGAAAATTTCAAGTTAAAATAAATAGAAAAGCATAACAAGAAAACAGTGACTTTGATAAATCGGATCTAAAACGTCAACTCAAATAAATAAATATATTTTAATTTTGATAAATAAAATAAAATATCAAATCTTAAGTAGGCCTATTAATTTTTTTTTTTAATCACGCTAATTTCTTGATATTAATTTTTAAATTTTTTTTTTTAGGTGACACATCAAAAAGAATAAACAAACAAAATAAGAAAATATTCGCTCAATTTTCACTATATCATGTCGCCTTATTATTCCCTCTAATAAAGTGAAATAATTAAGAAAAATTATATTCAAATATTAACATCAATGAACTTCTTTAGAAATAAAAATGAATATTTGAATCCTGTGAATAGACTCTACCTATTGCTTCGTTCTGGTAAACTTGATAGCAATATAAGAATTGGGCAAATTTATCATTGATCCTCAATATCTTAACGAATCTTTAAAAATAATCTTGCATCAATCAAACTCTACAATCAGCCATAAACATCATGATTTGCCCAAGAACTCTTTTGGAGGATAGGGAGGGCTGTAAGGGGAGATGTGGAGGCCCTTTAAAGAAAAATCAACTTGAGGAACAGGTATGTTGATCTTGGCATCATTGTTACCTTTTGATAAGTGAGACAGATTCTTAAAGATATCCTTTTTGCAGATTTGACCACTGCAACTGGAATAAGCTGAATTGAAAAGGGAATCCGTCGAATGACCTTCAACTCCTCCTGAAGGTGAATATTTTAGGCTTCTACTGAGCATAATCACATAAACATACAAATTCATAAATTTAATATCTGTTTTTACTTTCTCTTACCTATGTATATATGTAATATATATATAAGAGAGAAAGTATTGGTTTCATGTCAAAAATTCGATGTCGAAATTTTGATGGATCTTCACGTTTTGAGGTCCCCTGAATCCAAAAAAGTGGTTTTCGCGACATGGTCTGTCTGTCTGTGTGTCTGTCTGTCTGTGTGTGTGTGTGTCTGTCTGTGTGTCTGTGAACAAAATATCTCAAGAACGAAAAGAGCTAGCAGGTTGAAATTTTATATTTAAGTTAGGCACCCCCATGGGACGTGACACGAAGCTTTTGATACAAAATTGACCAAAGAGTACTAGTACTTTACTGATGCACTTTTTCAGTTTTTTTCGATTTTCTCTAAATTTGCTCCAACGATTTTTTTTAAAATTCAAAAATCAATTATTTTTTAGATTCTCAATAAAATGTATATTCTCATTTTGTGATTGAAATCTTCTGAAGACCACTTTACTCTTGTACTCCATAGGAAAAGATAGGAGATTTCTCCTATGGTTGCTATGGTAACAAAATATAAATATTTTGCCATACTTATAAATTTTACATCTTGAAATTCGAATGTACCGTACTGTCGGAAACTAAATACATGTCGACACAAAAAATCTGGTGAGACAAGCACAGTACACAACTTTCGATTACCGAAGGTAAGAGAAAGTTGTGTGCTGTGCGCCAGTCACACCAGATTTTTTTTTCGATTTTCTCAAAATTCGCTTTAACGATTTTGATGATATTTTATTTTTTTTTTGGATTTCTGTTTGTATTTTGATGATTGATAATGTTGAGTTTTGCTTCGGGATGGATTCTATAATATGTTGTTTTTTGTTTTGATGCTATCTTATTCTGTTTTTTGTTTGCACTTTGATGAATGTTTTTTTTTTTTGATTTTTGTGAGGTTTTGATGCTTTATTAGTTTGATCTTTGGTTTTGTTTAGAGGCTATTCCATTTAGATTTTTGTTTGTTTTGATGATTTTATCTTTTTTTTTTTTATTTTTATTTTGATGCTGTATTATTTTTCTATTGGTTGAAGCAATATTATTTTGTTTCGTTTTTTTTTCCTTCTCTCATTTACACGTTATTCACATCATCCTTCCGTATAACTCCGAGAAATGTAACGATTGATAAAATTGAAAAAAAAAAAAAATAATGTTAACAAATAAGAGACCCGAAACGTCTTCTGATTGGGGATTTTTATTCGATAGAGGCTCCTTTTTTGGCTGACATCCTCTCTTCCCTCATCATTCTAAATACTATATGCAATGCCCATTTACATAGATTCAACATAATCCCTTCACCCTACTGCACCTGCTCTCCAGTATATGCAACTCCTGAACATATAATCCTGGCATGTCCCCTACTAATATAACTCCCAGCGCTCAAACCTACTCATTGAAATAGACCCCAATTTCCGCGACCCTCCTACCTTCCGGAAAATCCTCAAAAATCCCAGCCCTACCGTTGTTAAAAAATTAGTTAGGTTTTTCAATGACTGCAATATAAAATTCTAAGCCCACAGCCACTCCCAATTTTGATCTTTTGATTATTTGTTTTGCTTTGATATTGTTTTATTATTGCTTTATTATTGTTTTAATTTTTTTGTATGGTATGAAATAAAAGGGGTGGGGGGAGGTGGGGGGAGATGGTGGGAAGTGGGGTGTAAATGAATATAGGGTATTTGTTTTAATTTTGTTTTATTATTGTATTTTTATTGTTTTAATTTTGTTTTATTTTTGTATTTTTATTGATTTTATTTTAAATTGATATTTTGTAATTTTATATATACGTATTGTAAGGGATGGCCGAGTAGCCCTACCCTAAATAAAAAAAAATCATTCTAAATAAAACGATTTTGATTAAAATTCATAAATCAACTATTTTTTAAAGGCTCTTTAAAAAGATAAAATTATTCGGGAAAATTTTTTAAAGTACACTTTACCCATGTAGTTCAGATTTTTCAAATTCATTTTCCGGCTTTTCCTTCCATAGAGCCAATGTTAAATCCCCAAATGGGGATTTGTATCTTTATTTCGATTCAAAAGGGGGGTCCCCTTTAGAACTTTTGCATTTAAAATTTTTTTTTCCAATTCTTATGAAATATTTTGTATTTATTTAGGATTCTCTATTGTGTATAAAATGTCCAAATATGAGATTAAAAATTTGAAAAATAACCATAGTTTATTCAGTCAATATTTAAAATACAAGTGATGAGAAGTGGCTGTAGACTTTGAATTGGGTATAGGAGACTTTGCAGCCAAGGAAATTAAATAAAAAACTTATTTAATTATTAATCGTCGACGTTTCGGTGGCAAGTCACGACCTTCCTCAGTATTCTAACAATTAATCGTCCTGAGGAAGGTCGTGACTTGCGACCGAAACGTCGACGATTAATAATTAAATAAGTTTTTTATTTAATTTCCTTGGCTGCAAAGTCTCCTATACCCAATTTAAAATACAAGTTTGGAATTAAGGTGCTATGGGAAACTAAATATATCTCGACACAGGGTGATAAGCACAGTACACAACTTTCGATTACCGAAGGTACCACTCACACCAGATTTTTAACTTTTTTATTGCCTAGGCATTTGACCTTCTAATCTACGAACATTCCCTTATTCAAATAGCGCAATTTCTTCCCTTTAATACCTCCACTGATTGTATGTTAATGTCTTGCCATTCTTGATCTCTATTTATTATTACTGATAACGTGCATGCCATTAACTCTTTGATTTCTTTTTTTCTTTACATATAATATCAATAGTTTGCTCATTAAGGAAGAGCGTATTTATTGTCTAATTGAATTCCATTTAGCGCCAACGTAAATCCATTGGTGGTGGTTGTAAAGGGGCTGGCTGGCTGGCTGGCTATAACATTAGAGTTTTCGGGGAATTCGATTTCATTCCAAAACAATTGCTTGTTTACGAGTGCTCTAATGGAGTAACAGAGACAAAATATAGAGAAAGAAAAAAATTCTCTCTCTTTTTGAAAAGTTAAAGTAATAACATTATTCAGTATTAAACCCCATCGAAAACTTTGAATATTTCCCTCTCTCTCTCTCTTACCACCATATGTCGTGTCTAAATACGATATATAGAGTCTAGCATAGCATCTTTGCAAAACTTGCTCGTTCTCTCTTATGAGAGACCACCAGGTGCCTATCTTAATATAATAGAGAGCAAAAACATGGCGTGGGGAGGCGAGGGGGGGGGGTAAAATAAATAGGCCAAAGGGCTATAAACTCGATTATCCCTTGATGCAACTGTCTTTGAATGTCCGAGAATTCCAATTTTAAAAATCTGGTGTGATGCTCGCACACTCCTTCGGTAAGAGAAAGTTGTGCACCGTCACACCAGATTTTTTTTGTGACGTAATATATTTAGTTGCCCATAGCACCTTAGTTTCTAACTTGACCACTTGCATTTCATAAGTAAAAAGTAAAAAAGTCAATTGATTCAAAATTTCCATAGGCTCTGTGTATTTTAAATGTTGCTTGACTCAAGGGCGGATACAAAGGGGGGGAGATTTAAAAAAAAAAATACTTTTTTTCAAAAAAAAAATTTATTTTGAATGTAAAATTTTAAAAATTAATACTTAAAAATTTGATTTGTATTTATATTCTGGCAAACAAGTACAGAATGCGCCTTTAAATTACCGAAATTAAGAAAAAAATTGTGAGCTGTGCGACCAGTCACACCAGATTACCCCCCCCCCTTCCTCCCGAGAACACCTCTGGATCCGCACTATGGTTATTTTTCGAAATTTTAATCTTTGGAGATTTTATACACAATAGAGAATCCTAAATAAATACAAAATTTCATAAGAATTGGGAAAAATTTTTTAAAATGTGTAAACAGTTAAGGAAACCCCCTTTTGAATCGAAATTAACATGTAAATCCCCATATGGGGATTTAACATTGACTATATGGAAGGAAGAGTCGGAAAATGAATTTTAAAAACATGTATTTCCATCAAAATTTCGACATCGAATGATCGCAATTCTTTCTCACTATATATGACATATAGTGGTAAGAGAAAGTAAAACGACATACAGAGTGTCCCAGAGAACTTGTTTATTAAAAATTCTATGTTGGCTGTGTCGTCTACACAGCCGCTGGTCTTTTAACGTGACAATCAATGTCTACCGGTATTTTTTTTTTTAAAATGGAGTTTTTTGAAAAAAATTTGATTTTAGAGTTTATTAATCCGGATTTTTTTATATCGCCGATTAGAGTTTTTCTTTCTGCTCAAATTGACATCATATTTAGTCTGACGTGAGTGAAGTTAGAGAATTTCTTCTAACTCCTCCTCCTGCATTCATTTCTAGCTAGTGAACTAATCCTTATTTCTGGTTCCACCCGGCTGGCTCCCTTTATCAAGCCTTTTCTACGCAAGGGAGGATGTCCTAGTTGAGGAGGGACTCCCTCAGCACCAACTCCTTTCGAAGAATGCACCACTGAGAACCTGGGAACGTTCTTTACGTCCCTTCCACAGGACGGGATGTCACAGCAACTCCCTCTCCTCGTTGGGGCCATTGTGGAGAGATCAAATATTCCAATCCAGTGTCTGCTTGAGGATTTGTCTACATTAAATAAATATTTTTATTTCATGAAAAATCACGCACCCCCCAGGATTTGAACCCGTAGAAGCCGACACCCTAGCCCGCTACACCAGCGAGCCTCGCAAAAGTTCAATATAAAAATTTGGTTAGTTTATCAAAGACTTTTATAATACTTTTGTTGAGTTTTATTATTATTATTTTTTAGTTTAAAGTGATTTATCTTCATTTAGAGCGCGGCTAATTAATTTAAACATAATGATGATTGAAATGAAGACTCCGTCGTCGTACGGGAGGGAGGTGTTTTATTAAATTTAAAAAAAAAGTGTGTCGTCCCTCGGAAGTGAATTAAATCGCCCTTTGGGAGAGAAAATAGCATCACGTCACGAGTTGAAAAACTAAAAGAGAAAATCATAAAAATCTGGTGAATGTCGACATTGTCTGGAAGATATCGATATTTAGACAGGGCTAATTTGTTCATTAAAAGTTTTCAAACAAAATGTTGTTGTGAGAAAATTTTAAACTTTAACATGTTTGGGGCATACGCTCTTTTTAAATAAATTATTAACAACTTTTGAACACTTTGCCCCAATCACCATCAATTTGATTATTTGCTATCGAATACCCCATATATTTTTGCATTATTAGATTTAGATGTTTAAAACTAAAATGTTTTTGTATAATGCACTCCAAGAGTTTCTGAGTTATTTTTAGTTTATATTGATAAAATCTACCTACACATTTAACGTTCATCATTAAAAATTAATAATAACATCGAAGTTGCAAAACTTTCCCACTCTTATTTAGCGGGTAAGTTTTGCAACCTCGTTGCCTATTTTATTAATTATATAATTTAAGGGGGTTCAGGAGCGACGTCTAAACGTACTTAAAAAAAAAAAACTAGACTATTATAAGGAATTTTTCAATGCGGTTTTTTTTTTAATGAATTAAATTCATAAGAGATTATTGGGACATCGAGCTATAATTTTTTTAATGACTTATTAAAAAATTATCGTAATTAATTTTTTTGTTATCAAGCAAATACAAAAAAAACAATCTGTCCCAATAATCTTTAATCTTTTTTTAATTTAAAAATGAATTTATTGTTATTATTAATCACATATTAATTAAGAAATTTTTAAAATAAGCTTAGATGATTTATTTAAAAATCAACTGTCAAATTAGTTCAGCATTCTTGCAATAGATGGCAGGCTAGTCTAACAGCCGATATAGTATTAGCCTATATCTGGCCTATATTTATATATTTTTATGCTTTTATAAAAGATACATAATATATAATAACATTTATAAAGTATTTATTGTTAAAAGATCAATGAAAATCAACCAAATGCATTAAATATTATTAGCTACCATTCTGACATCTCTTGGCAAATTTTTGAATTACTTGATTTTTTGGGCATCTTTTGACCACACGCCATCTTATCGGGAAAAACAGAACCTGCTCCCGTTCCCTTTAATTTCTCGATATATTATATGAAATAACGAAAAAACGAATTTTTAAATTTTTACCAATAACTCTAAACACAAACGGATTGTATGAAATTTGCTCCAGGTCTAGAGGCTATCGTCCTAATTATTATGGTTGAGTTTCAAAGTTTTGGTTCAGAGGAAGCTGAGAAAAACGTGGTTTGCGATAATAAATTACCGCACATTTTTACCGCTCCCTGCGGTCCGATTCTCTTCTAGTATTAATACCTTCATAGGCCCAGTTAGGACTACAAATTTGCCAAAGCTCATCTTAATCCGATGAATAGTTCCAGAGATATAAGCAAAAAAATTATAATTTCCCCTTCTATTAAAGGAGTAGTAACGTTGACACCGGAATGTTTCTCTTCATTTCATAATTATTTTGTACTTAATTGAACGTGAGGGAGGCGGGGGTGGGGTTAGAGAATAAACAGTTTACGATTATGATTATGTGCGACTCTCTCCCACCAGAGAAATAATTTTCGGATGTTTATTACCCCCCCCCCCCTCCCTCATTCAACAATTCATCTAAATTTAATGAATGGGATAGTTATTGTTTAAGCCAGACACTTACTTTGACTTTAAACTAGAGAATGGACGGAATGTCTGGCTATAAAAATTTATTTTAATTTTAATTGAATTTCTTAATTATTATTATCTATTCACATCTGACATTTTTATGAAAAATCTGGTGCGACAATGTCGACATACTCGTATATTTATTTTCCTCCAAAATATTAGAATTCAAGATTTTCTTCTTTTTTTTTTTTTTAATATTCTCACTTTTTTTTCCATTCACACTCACACTCACACACACATACACACATTCTTTTCGGCAACTTACGTCATATAAGATTTTATGCCATAACTGTTATTAATTAATATACATATTGGGGTCCAGGCATTCTTGGTATTCAAATGGCTTAAATAAAATCATATAGAATATAGAACCCTCGACCCTTGGTATACAAGACACTACCAACTAGGCCAAGCCCGAGGGCTAGAATTCAAGATATAAAATTTATAAACATGAGAAAATATTTATATTTTGTTGCCGGTGTCAACTATTTCTCCTATCTTTCCTATGAAGTACAAGAACAATTTTGAGAGCAAAATGAGAATATACATTTGAAAGAGCATCTAAAAAATAATTGATTTTTGAACTTTTAGAAAATCAAAAAAATAAACTCGTCAATCACTCTCTGTCCATGGTACGATAATAATAAAATTTGAGGCATTATCATGATTAAGCTACGTATAATTGTGTATGCCCAATATAACTTGGCGAGGATTATTTATATTTTCAGACATTAACCTGGCCCTGAGGATGGCCCCATATGTGACCGAAACGTCGGCACTGGTTTACTAATAAATTGAAATATAACTAGCTGCTTGCTCATTTATTCTTCCTATTTGTTAAAAAAAAAAAAAAACTGAAAAGTACATCAGTAAAGTACTAGTACTTTTTGGCCGACTTTGATTAAGAGCCTATTTTCATGCCCTAGGAGGGTGCCTAACTTAAATATAAAATTTCAACCTCCTAGCTCTATTCCTTGATGCTTAAAATTGAACACAGCCCCACCCACAGACAGACAGTTCATGTCGCGAAAACCACTTTTTTGGATTCAGGGGATCTCAAAACGTGAATATCCATCAAAATCTAGACATCGAATTTTTTGACGTGAATCCTATACTTTCTCTCTATAGGTATATATTACATATACAGGGTGCCCGGAAATAACATGTACCTAGAAAAGGAGATGATTCTACATGAAAAAATAAGACTTTTTTTTCCAATAAACTTAATATGCCCAGACGCTTCGTTTTCAAGATACAGGGGCTTTTTTTTGTGTTTTTTGCTAATATCTCGAGAATCATTTGAAATACAATGTTTAGCTTCTGTACACGATTTATGTTCATTATTCCGCTTGTTTTATGTGTAAAGTGTAAACATTGTATCTCAAACGGTTCTCGAGATATTAGCAAAAAAAAAAAAAAAACAAAAAACAACTTTGACCCCCTGTAACTTGAAAACGAAGCGTCTGGGCATATTAAGTTTATAGGGAAAAAAGTCTTATTTTTTCATGTAGAATCATCTCCTTCTCTAGGTACAGTGAGCGCCACAATTAAATCCCCACCTGGTACCTAGAGCCTTAAGTATATGATGAAATGATTTTAATGACCGAAAAGGTAAAACGTAAAATCTGGTACAGATATTTTTATTTTACCTTTGTAAATTTAAAATTATTTCACCATATACTTAAGGCTCTAGTTACCAGGTGAGGACTTAATTGTGGCGCTCACTGTACCTGTTATTTCCGGGTACCCTGTATATAGAGGTAAGAGAAAGTAAAAATCAATTAATAACCCTAATTAATACATATATTATATTAAGGAAATATGAACTATAGAGAGGGCGGAAAAATGGACTTTAGCCTATAGACGGCCCTGCTCCAAAGTTAATCCATTTTTGTATTAATAGAATCCCCCATATATAAGACAAAGTAGAAATTAAGATTAAATTAAGAGGTTTGTTAAATTTTCTAAATAAATTCTATTTAATATCTACAGTAGAAGCAAGTTGGAGCTTAGAGGGCAGAGTATAGCCCTAGCTATAATAAAAAGGCTATTCATTTTAATATTAAGTGTTCTTTAACAATCTCTTTAACTAACTTTCTCTCTCTAATCTTTTTCAAATAAATTTCCCTCTTTTTTTTTTTTTCTATCTTGTATCGATAAATTTATCGGAATCCTCTAATTTCCTTTTCTTTCTTAACCTTTTAACCTTGATAAAATAAAATTATCTCTGAATATTGAAGTTGCAAACTTTCTCTTTAAGTTTTCTCTTTTTTTTTGTTGAAATCAAAGCAAGGAGTAAGCACATTATTTAAACATGCACTTAATGTGACTTGTTTTTTTTTTCCCGCCTCCTCCTTTCAAAGAGAGATTAGCACACATTTAAAACCAACTACTTTTTTTTTTTTTTTTAACTTTGATGTTAGTAAATTTTTGATCAAGATTCTACCTCAAAAGACCAATTAAGTTCTCTCTCCGTCCATATTTCGTCCATTTCTTAATTGAAAGGTATAGAGGGTGGATTTATTTATATTTAAATAAAATATTCATTTTTTTTTTGCGTCTTTTTAATTCTCGATTCAATTTTTAATAGTATAAAATAAATTGCTATGGATTATTATTCAACATATAAATAGAGAGAGATAGATTTATTTATTTATTCGTTCAAAGAGTTTTCTCTCTATATTTTCACTTTTATTTATTCATAAAATGAATGTTCTAAAAAATAACAAAACAATTGCTATGATGATATTTCTCTCTTTTGGAATTTATTCATATACAGGGCTGATTTTTTTTTTTTTTTATAGCGTAACAATCTCAAAAACAGTGCAAGCATTTTCAAACAAAAAAAAAATTGTTTATTATACAACTTTTATTTGAACAATTTTATTTTTATACGTTAATATATAAAAAGTATTGTATTCATGTCAAAAATTTTGATGTTTTATAAATTTTTTCTTTCTTCTAAATATATGTCGAGCCCTCGGGGCTTGGTGTAGGGGCTAGCATGCTAACCCCGTATACCAAAAGCCGCGGGTTCGGACCCCAGGCAGTCCGATGATTTTAATTTGGATACCAAATGGCTTAAATAAGAATGCCTGGACCCCAATATGTATAAACAATCAATAACAACGGATATCGTAAAGTCTTATTTGGCCTGTGTTGCCGAAAAGACTGTGTGAATGTGTGTGTGAATGTGAGAGTGGAATGAGAAAAAGTATGAGTGTTTAAAAAAAAAAAAAATATGTCGACACAAAAAATCGTGTGCAAGCACAGAACACAACTCTCAAGAGAAATTTGTGTGCTGTTCGGCTACCAATCACA
>JAKCPI010010021.1:0-10829 GCA_023213315.1 Euborellia annulipes
ATGAAAAACAACCTGAATCTCGTTCAAGAGTGGTTTTAATTTGACATGTAAACAACAAAAAAAAAGAGATAAGATTTAGGTAAGGTTAGTTCGAGGCTTAATTGCGGTAACCAAATTACTGTTGCCAATTTATCAGTAAAAATCCATAAAATATCCACAAAAGAAGACTTGAGATCCCTCTCTATAGAATAAGATGGCCTTGAGTTCTCAAGGACTTCTTCGTGAAGGCTTATATTCTTAAGATAAGGCTCTACTATGAATACGGGTATTAATTATTTAAATTAATTTTTATAATTTATATTACCTCTTTGTACAAACTCATTTTCTCTTTGGCGATTTTACTTTAAAAATATAATTAACGAACTTTAGTTCTTACTAGAAGTTAACTCAGTGCCTCCCTTTTAAACCCAATTTTTTATAGAAACTTCAATATTTGAAGATAATAAAATTTATTAATATTAAAATATATAAAATATTTCTAAGTCGCACCTCAATAGATTTTTTTACTAACAATTGTAAGACTTGGCCTCTTCGCCATACCTTTAAAAGGGTTTAGCTGAATAGTTAAATTTCAAAAAGTGGAAATTGGATTTTGCGCTCAACTTCTGAACGGAGCTTCTGTTTAACATCCCTCTTTAACAGGATTGTTAATAATTATTCACCCTAAAAGATTTAATTTACTTTTCAATGCACTTCTTGAAATACCAGCTGAGTACACACCAAGTTACTGATAAGATATTAATTAAATTTTAAGTAAATGAAAGATCCAATTATTAATAAGTAGCCCGAGTAAAATTTTCTTTCGAAAAAAATATAGGGATCCACACGCCCGCAGCTAGTCTGCTTAGTTAACTTTTAGGGAGACAGAGGGATGGATATACACGCCCGCACCAGGGACACACATTGTTCTCTACGATACTGATGCGCCCCTGGTGCGGGCGCGTGGATCCCAGTGTGTGTCGTATTTGCAGGGTGTTTAATAAAAAATGTAGCTTTTGAAAAAAATAATAAAGACTGTGATTCCGATGATATCCTTTTAGAGAAAATTGTTTATGGACCATTTTTTCAAATTAATTTATTTTTTAATAACAATTTTTAAGTTTTCTTTAATTTATTATTTAAAAAAATATCAAATACCCCAGTAAAAATGATTAAAAATGATCGAGGGATCCACATGCCCGCACCAGGGACACACATTTTTCTTCTGGTCACTTTCGATCTACTGTGTGTGTCCCTGGTGTGGACGTGTGTATACCTCGATCATTTTTAATCATTTTTACTTGGGTAGAGACGAATTCTAATTTTTTAAAGATAATGAAATTTTAAGGAATTCTTTTATTCATAAAAATTTCCTAATAACTTTTTTTTAATTTAAATTCACTTGGTGAAGATCAGCGAATGCTTGACAGAGATCTTAATATTTTTTTTTTGGCAGATTCACTTTAAGCTGACTTTTCTAAAAAAAATTTTTACGAGCAAAAAAAATAATAAAATGACAAAGAACTCTTTGAAAATTCGTAAAATAAAAAAACTTTTTCATTATCATTTTACGTACTAATTAAAACGAAATCAAGCTTTTTTTTTTATTCTGTCTATAAAATTTCTTTTTTATTTTTCAAAATTTATCTAAATTATGAAAGTACGAAATTAGAAGATTAAATATAGAAATAAAACGTTTTTCTTACTTATCAATTATTTACAACATGGCTCACAAAAATCGCATCGTATCGTATCATATTTCTAAACTTGTTAGTTGAAAATTTAGAAAAATGCTAGTGCAATCTCCGTTTTAAGTGAAGAGACAATTTTCAAACCGAAGGGGATATTTATTTTAGAGAAAAGTCGCACTATCTACCCAGTTAAACTTCTTTTGTTGTATTTCAGAACTGATATAAAGACAGATAGAAGAAAATTGGCTATTCACAATAAAATTCTCACAACGGTCTAATAAAATTTAAATTTTTTACAGTAGCCCCTCGCTGAAACATTTTCTAAAATTAAAATTAAACGTGCATATTGTATAATACACTTGGTTATATGTTTCAAGTTATTAATTTAAAAAAAATTAACACTTAATACTTAAGGGATTAAATTTAGACCAAAAAATCTCAGGTTTTAGGAGTTTTAAGCTATTAATACTTCCTCCTAGCTCCAGTCTCTTGTTATAATGTGCATTAACCACAGTCACATCTACATCAAGTTAACTATTATAATTTAAATTTAAATAGTTTTCAAGATACATTCATTTGAATAAAATATTAATATTCAATGAATAACTCGATTCAGCACGCTAGCCACTAGACAAAGCCCGAGGGCTATTGTATATATATGTCGTAGACAGATCGTGAAATTAGACAGTTCATGAACTGTCTAGACATTCATGAACTGCAGCCAGATCGTGTAATGGTCAAACAGTTACATGATCTGGCTAAAAATTTTAGACAGTTCATGAAATGCAATTGGGCCTTAGACAGATCGTGTAATGCTCGAGAATTACATGAAATGTCTAAATTTTTAGGCAGTTCATGAACTGCCTAACAGCAGTTTTGCCGATCGTGTACTGTTTGTAAAGCAAATAAAGATCTCGAAAAAAGTCAATTTTTTTTCAATATTATTATTATTATCGATTACTAAATTTTCCAAATCTTGCTCACTTTGTAAATCTTGAGTTAAGGTGCGCGTCTCGGGGTTCTAATTTTGGGAGATTCCAGCGGCCACAAATTTGAAGCTATCTACCTCAATTCTTTTTTAAATTAAAGCTATTTAAAATGTCTATAACTTATAGAAGCCCTTTTTTTGATTTTCGAAAAAATAAAATTTTTTTTTAGATTTATTGCATTAAATTACAAACAGTACACGATCGGCAAAACTGCTGTTAGGCAGTTCATGAACTGCCTAAAAAATTTAGACATTTCATGTAATTCTCGAGCATTACACGATCTGTCTAAGGCCCAATTGCATTTCATGAACTGTCTAAAATTTTTAGCCAGATCATGTAACTGTTTGACCATTACACGATCTGGCTGCAGTTCATGAAATGTCTAGACAGTTCATGAACTGTCTAATTTCACGATCTGTCTACGACATATACATCGAAGCAAAATTTTAAAGATAAATTATTATTTAAATGATTATCATGTCATAATTTGAACTTGAAAGTTAATTTCGAATTAAAATAAAGTTGATCATTATAAAGATCATAGACTCACCTCTACCTTAAGTGAATTATTATTTGATCTCTTTTTGATTGTAGCCTAAATCATTTTAAAGCTTTGTCGTTCACATTTGTTCTATTTCAAAAAACGATATTTTTATGTTAAAATTCTCATTTTTAAACTTAACGACTTAAATAAATCTTATTTCTAACAAATTTGATGCCATTTTGATAAAGAGAACACACATCTTAAGATAAAGTTTTCGCTGAGTGACAAATTTCTATCAAATTGTTTTGGCCCATTTGTTTTTCTACCCGAGAGAATTTCTTTTGAAGCCCAAAAGAGTTGGACAAATGCGTTCTAAAAGGACCCTAGAGTGCCACTCCCTTTTGAAAATTTCATTATATTTCTAATTTGTGTGTTAAACAAATACAACTCAGCGTTAATTTTCAGATTAATATTAATGTTAAATAATTGTTTAAAAGCCTCAGTTTAATTCTAACAAGACTTATTGTTAAGGGTAAAGAAGAGAACATGTTTAATTCTCCGGATATTAGATTTATTATTTAGTTTTGATTTAAGAGGGTCCGGGAGCGAAGTGGTTACGCATGTTTTTCCCGATAAGAGGGCGTTGTGTGTCATAAAAAGTATGCCTAAATACCTAAATATCAAGTAATTCAAAAATTTGCCAAGAGATGTCAGAATGGTAGCTAATAATATTTAATTCATTTGGTTGATTTTCATTGATCTTTTAACAATAAATACTTTATAAATGTTATTATTATATGTTATGTATCTTTTATAAAAGCATAAAAATATATAAATATGGGCCAGATATACACTATTACGGGATCAGCTGTTAGACTAGCCTGCCATCTATTGCAGGAATGCTGAACTAATTTGACAGATGAATTTTAAATAAATCATCTAAGCTTATTTTAAAAATTTCTTAATTAATATGCGATTAATAATAACAATAAATTCATTTTTAAATTAAAAAAAAAATTAAAGATTATTGGGACAGATTGTTTTTTGTATTTGCTTGATAACAAAAAAAAATTAATTACGATAAATTTTTAATAAGTCATTACAAAAATTATAGCTCGATGTCCCAATAATCTCTTATGAACTTAATTCATTTAAAAAAATCTGGTGTGACTGGCGGACAGCACACAACTTTCTCTTACCTTCGGTAATCGAAAGTTGTGTACTGTGCTTGTCACACCAGATTTTTTGTGTCGACATGTATTTAGTTCCCGGCAGTAGGGAATATTTGAATTCAGATGTAAAATTTATAAGTATGGGAAAATATTTATATTTTGTTACCATGGCAACCATTTCTCCTATCCTTCCCTATGAAGCACAAGAGTAAAAGTGTGCTTCAAACAATTTTGAGGGCAAAACGAGAATATACATTTGAAAGAGCATCTAAAAAATAATTGATTTTTGAATTTTAATCAAAATCGTTAGAGCGAATTTTGAGAAAATCGAAAAAAACTGAAAAAGTACATCAGTAAAGTACTAGTACTCTTTGGCCGATTTTGATTAAAAGCTTATTTTTCCGGTCCCGGGGGGTGTTTAACTTAAATATAAAATTTCAGCCTCATAGCTCAATTCCTTCATGCTTAAAATTTGACACACACCCACACACCCACCCACCCACCCACCCACAGACAGACCATGTCGCGAAAACCACTTTTTTGGATTCAGGGGACCTCAAAACGTGAAGATCCATCAAAATCTCGACATCGAATTTTTGACATGAATCCAATACTTTCTCTCTATATATATATTACATATATACATAGGTAAGAGAAAGTAAAAAAACCGCATTGAAAAATCTTTTTAATTGTCTAGTTTTTTTTTTTTTAAGTTCGTTTAGACGTCGCTCTTGAACCCCCCTTAATACAATAAGAAATCAAATTCCTCAAATTTAAATATTTTCACCTATAATAGAGACTAAATTTCTCCATCGACTTTTTTTGGCATTTAATCAGAATTATTTGGCTGGTATTTTTGTTCTGTTTGTGGTTTAGTGTCCATTGGCAGCCCACCCGCTCTGCCCCTTTTATACAAAAATGACGGAGATGTTGAGCTATTCAAGAATATCAACAGGCATCAGATTTTTTATAGGCGGAATCCAATTCACTAGATCTTGGCAAAATGTCTCCCTAATACCGCAATATATGTCGGTTATAAATTCAAATAGAATTCTTTTTTAACAAAACGAGAAAAATAGCCAATATAGTTTAGCTCTTATACTAAATTGAAACCTCAAATCAACTTCTCTATTTTTTTGTCATTTTTAGAAATGAAACAATCTTAGCTGTTAATATTAAATTAAATGAATGGTTGACCCTCCTTATGCCATCCCCTTAAATACAGCAGCAACTCTTGTCATTTTCGAACTCGAAAACTCAGTGCGGTGTTGAAATTTAGACTCATGAACCCCAATAGAGATGCTATTCCAACGGTAACGACTTAATATCCTGGCTGTGTGCTTTAATAAAGCCAAGGGCCAATGATACCCAGCAGACCTTCCCGGGATGCAACACAAAAGGGCCGATCGTTGCATTAGTGCCAGCCAGTAACATACCAATTTCCACCATCAAAACTCCTCCTAGCCATTTTGTATTAACCTATACATTAATTAAAATGCTTTAAGTTTCATTGTGATTATATTTTGACTAAGCAAAGAGAAAATTGTTTCCTATACTTTTGATCGCTTTCTTTATGAAATGTAATCAAACTTAAAGATATATATAAAAAAAAAAAAAAAAAATATTGATCATTACATAAATGGAGGGCTGAAAAACATGGTGGTGTAAGTCAAGCAATTCTTATTTTGCATTTATTGCCAGAAAAAACTCGCAGGTTATTTAAGAACAAATCTCTTATGTCCTGATGGCATATATAATTTTTTTTATTTTACAAAAAACACAAAATTAATCATTCTAAATTCAATTTTCAAATAAAAACACATTGTTTCTTGCTTAAAAAAATTTATTTTACAAAAGTTGATGAATTTTTGAAATATTCTTTAGTTTTACTGTATATAATGGTAGATGCCATCCCAATGATAGGGAAAATTGAAATAACTCATTTTCAAAAAAAAAATTGACTTACACCACTATGTTTCTCAGTCCTCCAAATAAAAAAAACGTGTGGGCTCGAAGGACCCCCGGCAGGAACGAAGTTCCTCAAGGAAATAAAGAGAAGAAGAAGGTGGGCGTGGCCTCGCCAAGACTTCGGCTAATCTCGCCTTCCTCCGCCGTCGCTCGGGTGCTGGGAACACATTTTTGTTAGGAACGCGTTTTTGTTACGTTACATTTTCTCCCAATTCACCCTGCGTAAGCCGCGTTTTAACGGAACTTCGTTCCAAAAATATATTCACATGCTTTTCAGATCATATCAGAAGCTTTATGTGAAATTCACTTTTGTTATTTAGCTTGTTTTTTAATAAAATATACCCCTGCCTTTTCGTTACAATATTTATATTTCAATTACATTAAATTAAAAATCATTCTGATTTTCGAAACTTAGGGCTGGTGTATGTATAAAATCTTTTTTTTTATAGAAGCCGTTGTTTTTTTAAGACTTTTTCTGAATCTAGGTCATTTAGACCCCGCCCTTATTCTTTTTGCTCTTTTAGCCGGAGGCGATTGGGCCAATGGTTGCAAAAACAAATACAATAAATATAAACAAAGCAATATGAACCGCCTTTATTTATTTGTAAGCCAATTTAATTGGAATAAATATTTGTCGAGAAGCGAACTTCTCGAAAATAGCACAAGAAGGGACATTTTTACTTTTGCGCTAAGGCTCATGGGCGTATAAAATTCAAATTCTCTCCCCCATTTGAAGGGCATCGCAGGTTATTTTGGAGATCCGACTTCAAATTTTCACCCAAAATTTCCTCTGTTTGTCTTATTATATTATTACAAATTGTATTTTTTTAAACAAAAGGAGAATTAACTATTTTTTTTTATATATATATACTGAAGGATCTATTAAAGTCCTAGTCTTTGTAAACTTATTAAAGGTGATTTGTTCAATTTCGCCTAACAGTAGAAATATAATTTTTGATTAATTCATTTTCAAGAACGCAACTAAAAACAAAAGTTTAAACTAATCACCGGTACTTAATTTATCTGAGTAACATTGCGAGGTGAATTAATGCCATTTTGATCCCTCAATTTTTAATTTGATTGAATTATCGATCGACCCTCTCGAACATCTTTCATTTTTTTTTTTTTATTTCAAAAATTAAATTATTATCAGCATGAATTTAATTTTTTATTTATTTCATTTTTTTCCCTCTTTACAAAATTAATTTCCATAATTAAAGCATGATACTTAATTATAGAGCGTAACATAGCCTACATATATTGAAAATATTGAATACAATAATTTTTCAAATAAAGCCATGTTTTACAGATGATCAGGCCTCGAGTTCATTCAATTGACTATAGATTTAATTATTGAAAAATCTTCTGCTGGAAATAATTTGATTTAAATAATTAAGCCGATCAAATTATTTCTACTTAATTGAATACTCTTCTTTATTCTTAATTTTGCCGAACAAACCAGTTTCTTTAATGATTTTTTAGCAGATTTCTTTAAAAAAAAAAAAAAAAAATAGACATGTAATCTGATTTTTTATCAATAAAAGCTTTTAAGCGATTAATCCATGATAATGAGATAAACACAGCTGACCTAATAATATTTCAATTGGTTAAATAGTGATTTTAAAGGTTTTAAGCCCCACTAAAAACCAATCAAAAATAAACAAATACTAACTAAAAAAATGCATTTTGATTTCATTGAATAGGCCTATACGTAGAGTATTTTATTAGCTATCCAAAATATGGGAATGCTTAAAAATTTTTAGTATATAACAAAAATTACTTTGAGAAGAGAGATATGTACTAAAAAGGTGCTGTACTATTTAAATTAAACATTAGATTTTTGTTCTCTTTATTTCATTTCTCTTTCTCTATAACTTATTGTCGTTAAATCCAAGTCGAGTATGAGTGGAGCCGGTATGCTTATTGATTGAGTAGGCTCCGGTGCTGAGTGAGTCCCTCCTCGACTAGGACATCCTCCATAGCATAGAAGAGGTTGGATAAAAAGGAACCGAATGGAACTAGAAATAAGGATTAGTTCCTAGCTAGTAATGAACGCAGGAGGAGTTAGAGATAGGAAATGATATAACTTCACGGGTTGCCGGTAGATGGCTACGACCAGAGGCCAGTTGGGTTTGAGATGTGTGCCTTCGTGCACGAAAACCACTCTGGTAAAAAAAAAGGAGCTCCCAGTAGGAATTTCAAATAATAATAATAATAATAATAGTAATCATAGGCGCCGACTCCATGGGGTCCAAGAGGCTCGAGCCCCCCCCCCAATGTTGAAGGAAGAGGGGTCCACCCCCCAGAAAAAAACGGTTCACTATCGTTAAAAGGTCAATCAGGGCAAAATCTTAAAACACTTAAACCGTACCCCCTGGCGTAAATAACACCCCCGCAATGCGGACGGGGGGGGGGGGCGCAGCAGATCAAGGGGCGCAGAAAAACTATTTACACATTTGAATACGTTTCCATAAGAATTGCAAAGTGAAACTGTTAGAAAAATAAATTTTAGCTTTTTTTATAGAACAGTGTTCTATACTGTATTACAAATTTTTTTAAATTTTTTTGGGAGGTGACATTCTTGTACTTGCGGTGGGGGAGGGGCCCAATCAATGTAGTTACGCTTCTGGACCCCCCTAATAATTTTTAAAAGCCGGCGCCCATGATAATAATAGAGATGCAGAGAGCCTAGATGATTTTAGTTTTCTTTCTCTTTTCATTCTCTTACCTATATATACTATGTAATATATAGAGAGAGGAAAAAAAGTCTTTCGACTTTTGTCAATTTTGAGACTTTTCCTGATTTTCTTAGATATCTCCACTGATCTCATAAAAAGAAAAGTTTTTTGAGATTTTCAAAAACAACTTATGCTTTTTTACTTTCTCTTATCTCTTCGGTAATTGAAAGTTGTGTTCTGTGCTTGTCAAACCAGATTTTTTCTGCCAAACTCTATCTTTATGGTTCTTATCACTCGACGAACCATCAACATCTCTTGGGACAACCGATCAGCACACATATCTTTAATAATACTACATGCTCACAAGAGGTGATAGGCCTCTGAGCAAAAACTATTTTTATCTCAAATTTTTCGAATAGTTTTTCGTCTGTTATTTTGTAACATAAATTATTTAAAGTGTTAACACGCATGCATGCTAAATTAATTACCAACCCATATCACTTTGAATTTTCATTTATTGCCAGGTGATATAATTATTTAAATTTGATACAATTTCAGTACATTTGAAAGATTTTGCAATTTTATCTATAACTGGCAAAACACTTGGATAATGAAGTTAAATGCAGAGCCCTTTGGCTTCGATCCCGAAAGGGTCTCTTCGCTTTTAAATGGGATTTGGCCCTCGAAATGGCAAGGACCCACAGCTAAATGAATTATCCCCTGATTATTATTACGGTACCGCAATGTTTATTGCCCCTTGCTTACTTTTTAGCCCTTTATCGCCTGAGCTTTTATCCAAAGCATGTGTGATAGGAACCTATTATACTTATCAGATAATAACACCGTGGCTGCCAAAATCAATTTATTTCACGCCTAATTAATATTTACGAAATTTCAATATTGGATTAAACTTATTTTACAAATTTATATGCATAACGGATGTGTTTGTTTAAAACATATTTGATAGGACTCAGCGTTCGGGAATAAACTCGTAAAAATTATTAAAATTAAATTGTAAATTAAGTAAAATTTCATTTTCGCGTCGAAGATTATTTTATGTTTCTTATTAAGTAAACCCAATTAATATATTGTGATGAAATGAAAAAATGATAGATGGAATAATTAAAAATAGATTTTCATTTTAAAAGTTAATTAAAAAAAAAACGGAAATTTTTTTTTAAAGAAAAATATTATTTACTCTTTAGTTATGAGTGAAATGGTATGAGAATAACCCTTTTGATGGCTTACTGAGGAAGGGGAGGGGGTTTTGGATTCAAACTTTCAAGGGACAATTTTTTCATAAGAAAAATTTTAACCTATCACTTTGAATCTTCTAAATTTTTAGAATAAGTATTTGGAGAAGAGTCGTATAAATAAATGTCCAGTAATGAAATAGTACAAATACGATTCACCCCTTTATTACATAAAACGCAGTAGTTAAGCTCCAAATTGAATTGAATCGCGTCTTTCCCTTCTCCCATATATATCATCCAGCATAAAATGATAAAAAAAATAACTTTTTTTATTTCGTAATTCGAATTAAATCCTTAATATTAATTGAACGTTAAAGCTTTCTCTTTTTTTTCCCCAGTAAATCCGTATTAGATTGGATAATCGGTGGTCGTCGACGGCGGGTTTTGCGGTTTCTGTTTGACGCACCCCAAATATAGACAAATGCGCTGGTTGACATGCCTTCCCACAAGGTTGAAAGTTATCCACAAAGACAAAAAGAAAACTTCCTCTTGCCAAAAAATAAATCTAACATTTAAAATGTAAAAAGCAATTCATAAAATAAATATAATTTATTCTGGATGTGAAATGAATTTTATTAATACGCAATAGACACTTCTTAAAAGAAACTATAGAAA
>JAKCPI010010023.1:0-12112 GCA_023213315.1 Euborellia annulipes
ACGCCCCGTGGGCTTAACACTATTACTAAATGTTAACGCTTTGGCTTTAAATTTTTGTTTACAGAATAGCTATTTGAGGCAAGGCAGTGATTTTGAATAGCATTTTTTAACGCTGATTGTTTTTACATTACTTTTAACACCTATTTGTTTATTTTAAATTTTAACGTATGTTTTTGGAGAATAGACCTGCTAAGGGGTTTAAATGAGAGCTTCTACATGGGCGTTTTGATCGCGTTTTGAACACATTAGCTGGCGTTCGAGCGTTTCTAACACAAGAATAACGCGTCAAAAGCACGTCCTTAGAAACGAATTAAAAACCCTCGTGTAGAATGGGCAAAACTTTCAAGCGTTGAAAGAGCGGCGTTAGAAACGCGTCAAAAAGCTCGTTTAGAATGGGCCTAAATAAACTCTAAAATTTATAAGACACCTACTCTGAAGTTTCATATGCAATGAAGCTAGCAACAAATACAATTATTCCCATGAAGTTAGACAGCATCATCAAAGCAAGTGTTTACATAAAAAGCATTCTACAATAGTGTATCAATATCACATTTTGTTATATTTTTAATAAATAATTAATACAAAATGTGGCCGATAATTAAAAACTTCTTTAATAATAATAAAAATACAAGCCGCAAAAGGTTTAATAAACAAGTGAATACCGAGGAACACTGTAGTAAAGAATTTATAATTTTTTTAAATATTCAGTTATTTCCAATGAAGGTGTTGGAATTGAAATTTTTTTAATTGAAATGAATATTTATACGATGGTAAAAGTAGTTTAAACCTTTAAAAGCATTCAAAAAAAGGCATTATTTTATTATATAGTAATGACTATGGGTGTATATTTGGCGACGACAGATATTAGCTTAAAGCAAAAAAAAATCCAAACCGGTCTTTATTGTCTTACTAGGTAGCAATCGTAGAAGAAGCATTTATCGTTTAATACGCCCACAGTCGAGCCAAAGTTGCCCTTGTCAGGAGAGAGATTTGGAGGATAGTTGCAAATTCGAAGAATTTGCTCGCAATCTGCTACTAACTATCGGATAAATCTGTGTTCTTTTTTCCTTTTACTTTCAATTGACCATTTTAGGAATCTTTTTGTTTGATCTTTTAATTAAAGAAAAATACATATTTGCTACTATTGATTACCTTAAGACGAGAACTCTAATGACGACATAAAAATGTAACAATAATTGTGTTATAATTGATCTGTCAAATCAAAGAAGGTGATCCAGTAGTTTCTTGGTGAATTCCTTATATTGTTGGTCGGTAAATAAGGAGATATGACTCTTTGAACTAAAGGCTAATCTGATTTTTACGGAATTGATGCGTGAGGAAGCCATTGAATGAAATGCCTGCACGTTCAAACGGGGCGCGCAGGCGTGCGTCATTCGCGTGCTCACTCACTGGCTGCACATGAGCAAAGTCGTTCTGCAGATCGCTCTTGAATTAATACACACATTATGTCTATTTTATACAAGAGGATCTTTTTTGTAAATACAAATTTTTTTTAATAATTTGGACCACGTCTAGTTCACTTCCTCTGGGTTGTTCAAATTTTATATATTAAGCATGGACTCTCGTGGCACGTGTAAAAAAAGGAAATAGAAAATTTTTTTTGAGAGACCTTTGAGAACTAAATTTAAATAAATTTTATTTTTTTTTTTTTTATTTTTTTTTTTGAAGTTTGAATCTTCAATTTGATCCCCCAACCCAAAAATTCATAAATTGAATTGAATTGATTAAAGAAAATTCATAGGCCTTACATACCATCTATTGCAATAGTATTGAGAATAAAGCCCGGCAGTTAGGCAAACCCAAATGATACACTATCACTAATATATTAAAAAGATAAATTTTTATGGTAATAAAGGCTGATCGCCCTATTGTCTGCTTTGAAAAAGATATTTCTTAGACAGACCAGCTGCCATTTGGGCTGCCTAACTTCCGGGCTTTATTCTCAATACTATTGCAATAGATGGTACATTAATATATTGTGGAAATTTTAAATTTATTTGAATGAAGGCCGATATAGTGATATTTATTAGGATAAAATAAATTTCTGGATCGGTTCAAAAATTTTAAAATGTATAGAACAATAAATCTAATTCTCTCTACGGTGGCCGAGAGGAAAAGCCAAGAGGTGTGGATTAACATTTGGATATCAAAAATAAATACTGGATAATACTGTAAATAGTTTCAAAATAATTGAATTTTTTTTTTGTTCAATTTCATTCATTAAGGTCTTTTTCGGAACGAAGGCCATTTAGACCCCGCCTCTAATTATTTATTGAATTGGTACCCAATCCAAATGAAATAAATTTTCGCATGAGACGGGATGCGAACCCTGACTCTTGGTCGTGTCTTCGTGCACATAAGCACCTCTGGTAAAAAATAAATGGGGAACCTCCTAGGATTTTCAAATAATTATAATCATTATAGTACTACCTTAAATGAATATAAAACATTTCTAAAGCAAGAATTAAGGGGCCTATGAAATTTTGTCACTCAATAAACATGAAATCTTGTTTATTAATAAATAATCCAGTCCTCGGGCTTGGTGTTGTTGGTAGCATGATGGCCTTCTGACCAAGGGTCGGGAGGTTTGCTGTGTGAATGTGTGTGTGAGTGTGAATGGGAAGTGTTTAAAAAAAAAAAATAAATAAATAATTAAGACTATTTAAATAAAGAAAAGTATAGTTTGGTCCCAAATGATAAATAGTTTAGATATTAACACAAATCTCACTTTCGCCAAAGATTTTTGATTTTTTTTACCTAATCGTTTTATTAATAAAGAGAATTTTGTTTAAAAAGAGGGAAATTGAAAATGGATGATTTGTTTAATACCAAAAAGGAAACAAAGGGCTTTCACTTTGAGAATAGAAAGAAAACAAAAACAGACAATTATGTAAATGTAAATTATTTTTTTATGTAAAAATAAGTAGAAATCGTTAACTCTTTTGTTATTCAAATATTTATATTTTACTACTTAAATAATAAATAAATAAGTTCATTTATTTTTTTTTAATTTTAAAAATTAAGCAGTGTGGGAAAAACAATTTTTTTTTTAGATTTTGTGGTGATAATATATGATAGTTTTATCTTCATAAATTAACGATGCTTGTAGATAAGATTCCGATTTCATTTGCACATAGATTGTTGCCAGTTTCCATAATTGGTCATGTTTGATAAATTTAAACACTTTATAACCTGGAAGACGATTGCAAGTTGGTGTAAAATTTGATCAGGCTATTTTCATTTTTGGCCATGTTCGAGAGCCTCCGTTTTAGTTTTATGCAAATCTTATCATCGGGTGTTAAAGAGCAGCCAGTTAACATTTCAAATAATCAAAAAAAAAAAAAGATTTTTCTTTCTTATTTGGAAATAATACGGATTAAAAAAAAAAAAAAATGAAAGTTCTTTCCCTAAGAACACGAGAATTTTTTTTCTGGGTCAGAGTTTATGGAATTTCAACCTGAACCATGTTTCAATTTCCTATATATACACACACATCCAGTAAAGGCAATCCATCGAGGCCTATAACTATCTATTTTACCTTCATTTGGAGATAAGATCAAAGCATTCTGGGCCACCCACCCATTCGAGTCGAAGATCAGGGGGGCAAATTGAACTTATTGTGCTTTAAAAACACGTATTTTTTTTTACTCCGGAAACAAGATCATAATAGCTATTAAGATGGAAGATAAAAAAAAAAACCTCTAATCTTATGCATTTTATTATTAATTAATTAATGAAACCGAGAGTAGTAAACGCTTACGGACATTTAATGACATTTTAAACTGCTTTTTCGATTAACGCCCCAAAGTAGCGTTGTTACGCCACTGCAATCGCTCTACTTTCGAAAGTAATTCTTCTCTCTAAGCTCACTGTGGGAACTAGAATACTTTTCTTTACACCTCCCTCTCCCTTTTTAGTATTTTAAAACCAATTCCATTTTTTTTTACAAATTAGTTTATATAAAAAATGATATATGGACAAATATTTTAAATAATTTTATTTTCTGACCTTTACGTTTTAAAATATATTTTTTTTTACACTTTATAAATAAGGTTAAGAAATTTTTTGACCGTATATTAAATTAATATTTAAAAATTTAACAAAAAATAAAATATTTATGAGTTTTACTTTTAGAAGAAAGCTAATAAACAATATTATTTATTGGATTTAGAATTTTAATCAAATCGTGTAAATGTAACAAACTTATGAATCCATAAATATTCGAACAAGATTTTTTTTTAATCATGATAATTCATTATTATTATTAGGTGACAAGTTTTTTATATAAATAAAATAATTACATAATCAGAAAATCAAAAAACAACTTTCTATGGTTTTTAGTGAATTTGAGAGACGCCTTCAATTTGACGAAGAGGCAACCAAAAGGACTCCCCATTAAGAACAATGCTATTGCAGTATTTTTGAATGTAGAAAAAAAAAAATGTCGAGATTTTGATGGATATATACGTTTTCAGGTCGCCTGAAACCAAAAAAGTGGTTTTCGCGACATGGTCTGTCTGTGTGTGTGTGTGTTCAATTTTAAGGATGAAGGAATTGAGCTATGAGGTTGAAATTTTATATTTAAGTTAGGCCTGGACCTACGTAAATCTTTCACATAATTAATAATATCGTCTACATTAATATTTCATAATTATGTAAAATAATAGAATTTATATATAATTACGGAGTGTCCGTCTTCCGTCTTCTTCTTCCTTTTTCTTTTCTGCTTTTTCACTCCCTGATTTAAAGAAATTTTTAGGGTTGGAGGGGGGGGGGGGGGGGGGGGGGGGGGGAGGTTATATAATTCAGAGTAAAATAAAAATAAATCTTTCCAGATCTAATAAGCCCTAAAACCAATTTATGATATACTTATTTTCATAAAACAAGATTAAAAAGGATTTAAGAAATAGGCTAATAGAATAAAGAGTCGTTCTTTTTATAAATGTAAATTCAACTCTATATAGAATTTCCAAAGAATTAAAACGGATAGATAATGGTTTAGTTAATTTATTACAAAAATCACTAGTCAAAAAGTTTAAAATTGAATTCATTATATTATTAATCTGTGAGGCAATTCTTTTCTTTTATTATTCAAGTCATAAAAAATAATTGTCAAAAAAAAAAAAAATTGCCAATATTTTCTGGTTTGCTTAAATACTTGCATTATGATGATATTCACGTAGAGGCAAGCAATCAATTGCGCGAAGAGGTTCGACTCGCATTTAGTGAGCTCGAGTTGAGGTCATAGGTCACCCACCAATTAAATGGAGGCCTTTGCCAAGCAAGATCCAAATATGAGAGGTCTCGTTTGATTCAATAAGATCAAATCCTTAGAGCCAATCATAATAAAAGCTAATTGTCTGTGGTTGACCCCATGACTTATTTTTATTTATGTCTACAAGTACACTCGAGTCAAAAAAAAAGAATCTCAACTTTTCGTAAATGAATTATGAATGATTAAAATTTTAGAAAATAATTGGACCTTAGTTTTTCAAGATAGCCTAATTAAAAGTTTATTTAGAGTCATTCCATTTCAAATCAATAATTTTCAACCCGAGCATCTCCGATTTTAATAAAATTTGGTGTGTTCATTGCACATGATGAGAGAATGAAAAATGTCAAATTATAGATTTGTAGCACAAGTACAACAAAAGTAATGGCTGCCCAAAATACGGAAAATTTCACTAACAGTGCAGACAAAACTGGCTGTAACTCCTGTTCAAATATAGATAGAACTGTGAAACAAGTAACTTTGGAAAGGTCGGGAAACAAGCTTTCAAATAATGTGCAACATGGCTATATTCAAATAATGTACATAATAAAGATCTGTGATCTTGACGTTTAACCTTGAATATCTCGAAACACCCCACCTTCAAAATTGATGAAAAAAATATATTTGCTTCTTCATGTTAAACTATACAATATAGTTTGATATCGACTTGGAATGACTCTTACCTTCGGTAATCGAAAGTTATTGTACTGTGCTTGTCACACCAGATTTTTTGTGTCGACATATATTTAGTTCCCGGCAGTAGGGAATATTTGAATTCAGATGTAAAATTTATAAGTATCGGAAAATATTTATATTTTGTAACCATGGCAACCATTTCTCCTATCTTTCCTGTGAAGCACAAGAGTAAAGTGTGCTTCAAACAATTTTGAGGGCAAAACGAGAATATACATTTGAAAGAGCATCTAAAAAATAATTGATTTTGAATTTTAATCAAAATCGTTAGAGCGAATTTTGAGAAAATCGAAAAAAACTGAAAAAGTACATCAGTAAAGTACTAGTACTCTTTGGCCGATTTTGATTAAAAGCTTATTTTTCCGGTCCCGGGGGTGTTTAACTTAAATATAACATTTCAACCTCCTAGCTCAATTCCTTCATGCTTAAAATTGAACACACACACACACACACACACACACACACACACACACACACACCCCACAGACCATGTCGCGAAAACCACTTTTTTTGGATTCAGGGGACCTCAAAACGTATATATCCATCAAAATCTCGACATCGAATTTTTGACATGAAACCAATACTTTCTCTCTATATATATATTACATATATACATAGGTAAGAGAAAGTAAAAAAAGTAAAAAAAGAAAAAAAATCATTGTGTGGCTTTATGAAACCACGATGCAAGTGAAACTTTTTCGGATCGTAGGCGTCGAGTGAAAGATAAGTTTTAGTGGGGGGGACGCCCCCTAGTAGCGCCAATAGAACTTTCTGAGATCTGGAATATCATTTTTCAATTGATTAGATCCTAGAGAAGCGTCATTTTAAATTTTATTAAAATCGAGTGAAAGATAAATTTTAGTGGGGGGGACGTCCCCCCAATAGAACTTTCTGAGGTCTGGAATATCATTTTTCAATTAATTAGATCCAAGAGAGGCGTCATTTTAAATTTTATTAAAATCGAGTGAAAGATAAATTTTAGTGGGGGGACGTCCCCCCTGGTAGCGCCAATAGAACTTTCTGATGTCTGGAATATCATTTTTCAATTAATTAGATCATAGAGAAGTGTCATTTTAAATTTTATTAAAATCGAGTAAAAAATAAAAAAAAAACAATAATTTTAGGGGGGGGGGGGAGGAGGCGTAGAGCGGAAATTATATAATAGTATAGATATAGATAATCAATTTTGTTTTATATAGGCTTACTTTATTTATATTGTGATGAAATAAGTATAAATGCCGTAGCGTAGTAAAAAAAAACCTGGTGTGAGTCGCCATGACGTCACAGCTAGTGACGTCATGGCTTTTTATGTCTCGGCTTGTAAGCGACATGGTGATAGAAGAACCAAAAAATTCGTAGCGATATAATAAAAGTTTCACTTTAAAAAACAATATTTTACTTAAAAAACACTTTTTTATGTATTTAGCATCAAGAATCAGTAATAAAGAAAAGCATGCCCAAAACGGCGCCCAGTTGAGCATCGCCCCTCCCCCCCCCCTTCCCTCAAAGGCTGAGTTACGCCGCCGTAGATGCATGTTCACGAGGGTACGTTTTTTAGTTCGTATCGGTGTGCGGAATGTGCACGCCGATAGAATTGGGTAATGTGAAATGGAAAACGCAGTATTTAACTACGAACGTAGGCCTACATGTCCGCGACCCCTATGGTTTACGCCCCTTTTAACTGAATTAACAGTATGCCAACGATTGTGTAAATATCTGTTTGTTGAATTTTTACCTTTGAAGTCACTAGAGAGAAGGGCCTACTCGAAGGCTGCATCTTTCTCAATTCTGATGAAGATGAATATCTAAATTAAAAAAAAAAAAAAATTAATATGTAAATTAAATTTAAGAAAGCCGCCTGGCTCTCCGAAGGAAGGCGACGCGGCTAGTACGCGCACAAAATATTTTAAATAAAAAAATCTTTTTTTTTTTGTTTATTAATGTGGCGAAAAGTCATGTGCATTAATTTAAGTAAAGCTCTATATGTGAATTTGTTTCAGAGTTGTTAAAAAAAAAATAAATAAATAAATTGAATTTTCACTAATGAGAGTTTTCAACAAATTAAAAAAAATAAAAAAAAAAACAATATTTTACCTAAACAACTCTTTTTTTAAGTACTTGGCCTCAAGAATCACTTATAAAGAAAAGCTTGCCTTATAAAATTTTGGAGGGAATCATGGCTGCCAGGAGCAAACTAAACGAAAAGCCCATTCGAGAGTTTCATCAATTAACCCTTTCATTCAATCAAGTGTCTAAGCAATATTTTACTAAATATAATTTGATATTTTTAATAAATAGTATATTTACCTTATTCGTATATAATTAAAGATGTTTTAGGAGATAATTCACAAGCACTAACACAATAAATAGAAACACTTTAAACGAATTAATTAATTACACGAACAACAATCAACGAGAGCAACACTGAGGGAACTCGTCTATTGCGCATGCGCAGGAGAGGCAGCCAAGCAGCACCGAGGCGACTGCTGCTTCATCCCCACTATCACTCGCCTAATCAAAACAACATCTAATTCAATAAAATATTTTATAATTCAAAGAAGTATTTAAAATCGTTTTTTTTATTGTTATTATTTTATATAAATCAATAATTAAATAAAATATATGATTTATGGATTTACAAATCTTTCATTCCTTGTGTATTCATGGTAAAAAGCGGCAAAAATGAATAAATATATTGTAAGAAAAATATTTTTCATATTAATCCCTTAAGGCCCGTGATTCGTGGCTTAGAGAGAATACATTAGCTTCGTGTGTCTGGGATCCTGGGTTCTCTTCCGCACGAAGCGAGAAAAATTTATTTCAATTGAATTGGCTACCAATTGGCATTATTTAATTTAGTTTATTTAATAAAATATTAGTTAATTAATAAAATTTTAGTTTTATATTTAGTTTTAAAATTTAGTTTATTTAATAAAATATACTTTTCCTCCCAACAACTCCTAATCCTCTATAAAGCCCAAATTCGGCCGTGTCTTGAATATTGATTCCACCTTTGGCGAGGGGGCGTCGAAAGACGCTCTCTCCTCCTTGGAAGCCATACAGAGGCGTGCAATTAGACTGATAGGTGATTCTACCCTTACTGCATCCCTACAGTCACTAGATCATAGAAGAAGAGTATCTGCACTATCTCTCTTCTACAGGTATTACCATGGTCAATGCTCTGCCGAATTAAAATCAATTATCCCACCCAATGCAACATATTCACGGAACACAAGAGAGGCATCTTCCCAGCATCCCTATGCTGTTCAGATCACGACTAACAGAACAAAACAATTTCATTCTTCCTTTGTCCCCATGACCTCCCGTGATTGGAACAAGCTCCCTGCGTCTATCTTCCCCAAAACCTACAATCTTCAGACTTTCAAGTCTAACCTCAACAGGCATCTTCTCAGTTCCCGCAGTTGAGTTTCCCCTTTATGCTTCTCTTTTTGTTTTTATTTTCTTCCTGGCTGCATGTGACTATTGGTCATTATAGGTCTTCGGACCTTATGCACCCATTCCAAAAAAAAAAAAAAAAAAAAAAACTTGTGAAGCAGTTTGCTCAGGGGTCCACATCATGTGAATACGTGGATGGCGACTACGAGCTATCCGAGCTTGGACTGGCAGTCCTGTTCTTTACATATCTGACCCTTCCTTCTATATTTTCAACAGGCGTCAGACCGCGCGACGGGCCGGGCCGTTCCATTTCTTACAGTCTTAAAAAACCCATTCCGCCGACCCCGCACTGCAGAAATAAGGCCTGTGTATCTGTATGTTCAATTTTAAGCATGAAGGAATTGAGCTAGGTGGTTGAAATTTTATATTTAAGTCTTGTACTTAATAGGAAAAAGTTAAGATTTTTTCAGTTTTTTTTTTTTTTTGATTCGCTCCACTGAAATTGATTAAAATTCATAAATCAATTATTTTTTATCCTATTAAAAATGTATATTCTCGTTTTGCCCTTAAAGTGTTTTGAAGCACACTTTACTCTTGGACTTCATAGGAAATATAGGAGAAATGGTTGCCATGGTATCAGACAAGCAACAGGTAATATTTCCCATGAATAGAGGCAAACATCTTGAATTCTAATATATCGGCGTAAACTAAATATATATCGACACAAAAAATCTGCTGTGAACACAAATTTAAATTACCGAAGATAAGAGAAAGTTGTGTGTCGTGCGATCAGTCACACCAGATTTTTTATTTATTAATATTTGACATTCAAAGACCTTTATACTTAATAAAGATGTTCATTTATTTACTATAAATTACGTTATTT
This sequence comes from Euborellia annulipes, assembly GCA_023213315.1. NCBI lineage: Eukaryota > Metazoa > Arthropoda > Insecta > Dermaptera > Anisolabididae > Euborellia > Euborellia annulipes. The sequence goes on from JAKCPI010010023.1 coordinate 10,269, forward strand.
CCACATTTGCCTGATAACTATGCAACCCCTGCAACAGATATGAAAGATAATTATTATACTAGCATGGGGAATGAATATATTAAGAGGTCAAGAGGCTAGGGGCGAAACGGAAACGTTTTTGGTGCCTTTTTTTGTCCATCTGTCATTTTAAGATGTCATTCAACCCAAAGTGTGTGTGTTGAGGTGTCAACTGAAGGGTTTTCAGACCCTCGAATGGTTTGCTTTGTTTCGTTCGTCTTGTCCAAATTGGCGTGACACTCAACTCTCCAAAAGTGAAGTTATCAATGGACAGACTTCGATGGAGGACTCCATGTATGGCGCAGTGACATTTCACTCACATAATATATACCCAACATAGAGAATGAGAAAATATGCGCTCTCTGAAATTAAGCATAGTTTTGCCAAAAAGGAGATACAATTTCTTTTTTTTTTTTTATGTATATATTTATTGTTCTATTTCATTTATATCCAAATTTGTTAAATTAATTAACTTTTTTTATTAGATAATAATTTAATACTCCTTAAATAAATAATATTACAGAATAACTGGAAACAAATTAAGAAAAGAGGTATTTAAAAAAAAAAAAAAAAAATTATTTACCGTGGGAAAGGACATATTTTTCTTAATAAAAGCGATTTCGGTAAGTTTCTTTTAATCGTTTAAATGATGGGACATCTCAAAATAGGTCGAGTGATTTTAATAAATCAGACTTTCTTTCTAATGTTGTTCTTTTCAATCAAAGATTTATTTTCTTATTGAATTATGAATATAAACATGCCTACTGAGGAATTATACCATGAAAAGAATAATTGCATTTCCGATTCATTGCTCTAGAGGGTGTGGGGGTGTTTCAAACCAGATTAATAAACATTTATAAAATATTTAAAGCCCTCGAGCCTTGGTGTAGTTGTTAGCGTTCTGGATTTCTGTACCAAGGATCGCGTATTCGCATCTCATCTCAGGCGACAAAATTTATTTCAAATTAATCTGGTATGACTGGTAGCACAACACACAACTTTCTCTTACACTTCGGCAAGAGAAAGTTGTGTACTGTACCTGTCACACCAGAATCTTTGGTGTCGAGAAATATTTAGCCCCTAAGTTCTAAACTTGCCCATGAGATTCATAGAGCTTGGAATCCTTCCACATCAGTAAAGTGTACTTCAAAGAAAAATTTTCTTGATATACTTTTAAATATCTAACAAAGTTGTCAGTGTTATTTATTGGTGAGGCCAAACATCCCATGGCCCCCGGGAATCGAACCCAGGATCTCCAGCCTTTCCGGGGTATAGGCGTGCTGTCCTATCTATTCTATGACTCAGTCAAGTCCGAAAAGAATCGAGATGTTTTTAATACTAATATCTAATTCAAATATATAAATCTCGAAAATATTTAACTATACTTTTTAAAAGAGCATCAAAAAAATAGTTGATTTATGAATTTTTAATCAAAATCGTTGGAGCAAATTTTGAGAAAATCGAAAAAAAATGAAAAAGTACATCAGTAAAGTACTAGTACCTTTTGGCCGATTTTGTTCAAAACCTTATTTTCACCCCTCGGAGGGAGATGCCTAACTCAATAATAAAATTTCAACCTATAAGTCTTTTCGTTCTTGAAATATTTTCTGCACAGACAGACAGACCAATTTGCGGGATCCTCTTTTTTGGACTCAAGGAGACTAAACGTGTATACCCATCAAAATCTCGACATCAAATTTTTGCAATACTTTCTCTTTAGATATTTCACATGAAATCAATAATTTTTTTAAAGATCTTTTTTCGACATTTGAGGCCATTTAGACTCCGTTGTTATTTTTTGAAATTAATTGGTATCTATTCAATAT
>JAKCPI010010024.1:0-13528 GCA_023213315.1 Euborellia annulipes
ATTGACTATGTTTATTAAAAAAGTATTTTAATAAAGGTAATTAAAGATATCATTAAAATCAATATGTCACCATCAAAGGGATAATTTTTTTATATTTATCAAAGAGAATTTTTGTATTTTACCTCTATATCATTTAATTATGTTGTGGACGTTTTTTCCTTTTTATTGGGCCCTCGTGGATGTGGGAGGGGGAATTAAACGTCACCCCTCGCACTTAATTGGGGGTAGGATTAAGTGGAGAGGAATTTGAAGAAATAAAATTTTGAAATGAATTTAAATAAAAAGAAAAGGTAAATAAATAAAATCTGCTTCGCAATGAATTCCCGCAGAACGCGGGAACGCTGAATAAGAATGGGTAACTCAGGGTATTGGGGAGAGTAATCTGATCGCGCTGATGTTAACGCCTGGTGGAATAATTAATTGGAGAGAACAATACAGGGAGAGGAGGCTCAAATACTCCACGGCTAAAGAAAGAGTAAACGATGAAATCCAACAAAGAAAATCAATTTAGAAAAATTAAGAATGAATGAACGCTGAAAGAAAAGATTAGGAAAAGAAAAATAATTAATAAACCAAAAATTGAATTTAAAATAACAAAAATAATTTAATAGAAAAAAAATTGAAACGATTTAGATAAAACTTATAAAGAATTCTCTTCCGATAATTTTCCTTTACAGGAGTTGAATAAATAATAAGAACTTATAAATATATTAATTTAATTTTACAAATTTTGATAGTACTCTGAAAATGATACTGATTTTAATCTACTAAATGTTTATAATTGTTTTTGAGAATTCATGAATTCAATTTAAATAAAAAAAAGGATTTAACGATACCAGTGTTGAAGAATTCTTAGACAAATCGAGAGCTCTCGGCAATTTACACACACACACACGGGGATTCAGGGGGAGGCCACTGGGTTGAGTGGCGATGTAGCTCCGGTGGACTTCAGGTTCGGTCAGGGTGATCCTCGTAGGTGCATCAGTCCAGGAGGCAGGAGCGATGACGGAATATTCATTCCGAATAGATGGCCGAGGCCCGAGGGCTCTCAGCCCACACAAGCCTCTACCGCAGCCGCAGGGCGATGTTGTCTCTCGGGCCGCCAAATAAAAAGTCCCTCTCTCTGCCGCAGAACGATGTTGACCCGTTCGTGTCCAACGCACAAGTGTTCTGTCTCTCTTCGATCTAGCCACCAGCTACCCCCACTCCATTCCCTTCTCCTCGAGGCAGGTGTTCTTACAGAACATTCGAGAAGGGATGAAGAACCGTAGACAATGCCTTTGTAAGGTCACTGACTCTTTTTAGACTAAAGTCCTCTTTTGTGCCTTAAAAGCTAAAATTTTCCCAAAAACATATACAAAAGGAAACAACAAAAAAAAGAACATTCTTAACAAAATTGGTATCACATAAAACATATTCGAAGAAAAATTATCTAAAAAAAAAATCAATATAAAAAAAAAGAGAAAAAAAATAAAAATTAAATGAAATTAGTTACAAATTACAAGATCAATCAATGCATCAGATCGGATATATTCTACATCCCTTGGCTCAAAGGAATCTTGGGTGTCATTTGACAATAGACCACCAAGATTTCTGACACTGATTGATATTGTAACGCTGCTTCTAGCAAAAGGTTTGAAGCAGTGGTTTAAAAAAAAAACAAAACAAAAAAAATAGGCAATTATAATTCTCTTCCTTTCTTTTCCGTCAAATTACTATAAAAAAACATTTTGAGCAAACTCGAATTATCAAAAAAATCAAAAAAAAAAAGGAAAACAGAATTTTATTAAAATTATAATGAAGGAGAATAACTTTCTTTTTCCGTAGAGCATTCATACAGGGATCGCAAAAGGGGAAGGAGGGAAACAAAAAGGATTATCAGACGTTCCCGGCAAAACAGAAATCATTAAAAAAATAATATAATATTCGAAGGGAATCCAATATGGCGATAAAAGAAAATGATTTAATTATAAGATCAAGCAGACTCCAGGTGAAATTGATTTGTAATAAAAAATATAAAATGAATCATGTGGCTGTTGTTGCCAAAAAAATATAAATAAATCAATTAATAAAAGAATATCCTCCCATCGCAAGGGGGTAATTAAAAAGAATCTATCAACAAGGGCACTATTCTACTCAAACACAACAACCGATTTCCTAAACATAAGTTAACTCGGACTCCAATACTTTGATGAAATTATGTCACAGGTGAAGGGAAACTTATTTTTTCAACATCCATCGCAAAAATTCTAAATTGAAAATCTAACCACTTTTCTCCCTTTGTAAACTCTTAATCGAACTTCATCACACATCCTACTTCAATTCCTATCAAACTTTCTCACACAGCAAATATTCTCGTCTTATCGCTTGCAGTGACCGGGTTGAAGATGGCTAAGCAGGCTTGTAAATTGACCTCTTTGGGTTTAAACAAGGTGTTTCCTCTTGCCAGAATATAAGGGGGGGGGGGGGCTGAATGGGTTCGGACATTGACTTCGCGGTTTATCCGATTATTGTCCCTTCGCCGGAATATTTAAATTACTTTGGTTTGCAAAAGATCGAGTAATATTTCTCAAAAATTATTTATTTTTTATTACTTATTATTAAAATTTATATATATAATTTATTTCTTTACGTGGGGAGCATCAATGACCTGATTTCTACTATCATACGTCACAATAAACCTTATTTGAATGCGCTACTTCTGACAAAGTTTCATCAAATTACTACCACAGTCAGCGACTTGAATTTTAAAAAAAGTAAAAAAAAATCAACATAAGAACTTCCCTTGGCTCTGCTTAATCTTGCTATCATAATAAATTGAACTGCATTTATAAATTGTATAAAATAAAACAAATTTTCCTATTTCTCCCCTGGCTCTGCGATAAAAAATTTTTAGAAAAAAGGTATAAAAAATTATGTATTAAAGACTGCTACTCAAATTTTAAAAAGTTATTCCCTCGATCAAAACCTATTATTAATTTCGGACATAAGACAAGAAGGAAAACATCTCAGCGGATTCTCAGGACTTATTGGTTTCCTCCCGTAGGATTCATGGGCCTGAGTGCCCACAGGATGCACCTAAACTGCCTCAGACGCAAAGTATAAAAAACATAAAAAGACAAAAAAAATAAAAATAAACTAACTTCTCCTAAACAAATTCGTGGGATGAGGAGGAAAAGGGGGAGGTATTAATTTCAATTTTGAGGTTGAAACAAAGGGAAAAGGGAAAGGGAGGGGGATTGGACTGAAATCGGCCCCTGGTATGCCAAATATACCAGTTTCAGAGTGGGATTTGTCTGGATTTCGGGCGGATTTATAATTTAGAAGCCGAGGCCGTACGCCATCTTAAATAGAATGAACCCGATCTACCTCGTGCCTTCGACATTGTGGTCGGAATTTGAAAATCGGGGGGATCAATGGAGGGGTCATAAAGGAGAGAGGGGGTAATGCTATCCCGAATCGCGATTCGAGTCTCGTTCCCGGTGGCAATATAAAATGTGGATGGTTCATTAAATAACAATTTTGAGAGATTCGGTCGAAAATCTTTTTCCGGTAACAAAATGTTTTCTTTTTCTATAAGGAAATATTCATACAGACTGGACAAACGGACATTATTTTTTATGTTTGTATTTTTTAATAGACTTAGGTGAATTTCTAAATGGACTTGGACTTTTATTATTTAAATTTTGGACCGACATTTTACTTTGGACAGACACTATTTGGGACGGACACTTTGTTTTGGTTTGATGGATTTGGCAACGCTGGATCGACATCGGATTTATCATAATTAACAAGGACCTCTGGCACGGGATCGGGGCTCGGAGTGATTGGTGGGAAGGTTGGTGGGTCATAGGTCGGTTTCGGAGGGGGTGTGTTGATAGTAGGGGTTTCTAATTGGATTGGTGGAGAGTCAATTTTTTCAGTGTCTTGAGGCGTCTGGGCGAAATTTGATGGGAGGGTGCAAGGAGTCTATGTCATTCTTGAGGTTTTTGTATACCTGGTCAAATTTGTCGTTTATCGATTTATGTATCGATATCTCATCATCGATTGATTTGCTTGTGTCATTTGAGCCATCATCTGATGTAGGGCGCTCATGATGTCGTCATGTCTATCAGGGTTGTCGCCATTGTGGGTTGTGGTCATCGGAACGGGTGGAGAATGGAAAAAGGACGGGAATGGTGGAGCGGCGTTTGCCGAGGGCGCCGGTGGAAAGTCAGCCATAGCGTGGTTCAGATATTAATAAAAAGGAAGCGGTTTAGCTTAGCGGAGTATAGTAAAAAAATTAAGCAAAAAAATTATAATTTCCCAAAGACAAAAAAAATGAAAAATTTCAAAGGTGAAAAAAAAAACAATTATAATTTATTTTATTCTAATTAGAGCCAATATTTATTCCAATCAAAAATCGCCAGCACCTTCACCATGTGGACGTTTTTTCCTTTTTTATTGGGCCCTCGTGGATGTGGGAGGGGGAATTAAACGTCACCTCTCGCACTTAATTGGGGGTAGGATTAAGTGGAGAGGAATTTGAAGAAATAAAATTTTGAAATGAATTTAAATAAAAAGAAAAGGTAAATAAATAAAATCTGCTTCGCAATGAATTCCCGCAGAACGCGGGAACGCTGAATAAGAATGGGTAACTCAGAGGTATTGGGGAGAGTAATCTGATCGTGCTGATGTTAACGCCTGGTGGAATAATTTATTGGGAACATCAGGGAGAGGGGCTCAAATACTCCACGGCTAAAGAAAGAGTAAACGATGAAATCTACAAAGAAAATCAATTTAGGAAAATTAAGAATGAATGAACGCTGAAAGAAAAGATTAGGAAAAGAAAAATAATTAATAAACCAAAAATTGAATTTAAAATAACAAAAATAATTTAATAGAAAAAAATTGAAACGATTTAGATAAAACTTATAAAGAATTCTCTTCCGATAATTTTCCTTTACAGGAGTTGAATAAATAATAAGAACTTATAAATATATTAATTTAATTTTACAAATTTTGATAGTACTCTGAAAATGATACTGATTTTAATCTACTAAATGTTTATAATTGTTTTTGAGAATTCATGAATTCAATTAGTTAAATAAAAAAAGGATTTAACGATACCAGTGTTGAAGAATTCTTAGACAAATCGAGAGCTCTCGGCAATTTGTTACACACACACGGGGATTCAGGGGGCCACTGGGTTGATTGGCGATGTAGCTCCGGTGGACTTCAGGTTCGGTCAGGGTGATCCTCGTAAGTTGCATCAGTCCAGGAGGCAGGAGCGATGACGGAATATTCATTCCGAATAGATGGCCGAGGCCCGAGGGCTCTCAGCCCACACAAGCCTCTACCGCAGCCGCAGGGCGATGTTGTCTCTCGGGCCGCCAAATAAAAAGTCCCTCTCTCTGCCGCAGAACGATGTTGACCCGTTCGTGTCCAACGCACAAGTGTTCTGTCTCTCTTCGATCTAGCCACCAGCTACCCCCACTCCATTCCCTTCTCCTCAGAGGCAGGTGTTCTTACAGAACATTCGAGAAGGGATGAAGAACCGTAGACAATGCCTTTGTAAGGTCACTGACTCTTTTTAGACCAAAGACCTCTTTTGTGCCTTAAAAGCTAAAATTTTCCCAACTCACACATACAAAAGTAAACAATTACAAAAAATTGTTGAACAGGACAAAAAAAAAATACTCTTAACAAAATTTGGTATCACTTAAAACATATTCGAAGAAAAATTATCTAAAAAAAAAATCAATATAATAAAAAAGAGAAAAAAAATAAAAATTAAATGAAATTAGTAAGATTACAATATCAGATCGGATATATTCTACAACACTTTTATTAAGAAACATTAAATCTTGTGTTTTTAATGATAAAATCTCCGAGATATTATAGGGCTACCATAATTAGAAGAATTATTTGTAATATAAATGATTCGAGCGACCCTGAATGAGTCTAGACAATTAACGTCGTCGATCCTCTTACTAGAATATAATAAAGACTTAAACAGAAATGACTCGACAACGGCAGCCACGCCTGAAATTATGCAACTCAAGATGTATTATAACAAGGAACAACTAAGCATTCATCAATTAAGTAACAAATTGGACCAATTCTTGAGTTGAGCTTAGGAAAGAAATAATACCTTTCGCACTTTCCTGAAAATAAAAAACTTTTCTTTGGAATTTTGAGATGCAAAGATGAGTGGAATGATTACGTAATTTAGACCAGAATCTAGCAATCGAAGCACACTAGTAGAGTAATTACCTATTGAGTTAGGAGTCAGAAGTTAGCTTCCCGCCCAAGTTGTAATATAATTTAAAAGAAAACTATCAATTTTTTGGACAATCTATGGAAAAAATATGATAAAATCACCGTCCCTGGGTATATCTTAAAATCCCCCCCCGGGCCTCTTGATGCCCCCGAGGGGCCATTCCTGTTATTGGGGGGGGGGAGGGTTGGGGGGGTTTGGGGAGGGGGGGGGGATGCCCTAACCTATTATTGGTTTGGTGGGGGGGGGGGGGCCCCTTCGCCCCCACCTAGTTACGCTACTGCACTCGGTCTAAATGGTCTGATGCCAAAAAATATTTCAAATGAAAAAAAAAATTATTACTTATTTTATTATTTACAAATAATTAAATAGAAAATAAACTATTATGTAGATTCAACAAATACAGTAGTCTTGCTTATTAGATACCCTACAATTAAATAAACTTGAATGTATGAAAAAATCTATTTTCATTAAAATAATATAATTTAAAAGATCAAAAGGGAAGAGACAAATAGAAGGATAATTTCTATCGATTGCGACCTAGTAAATAGGTGTGTCCAACACTAATATTTGAAATTAGGTTATTGGATCCTGATTGGATTTTATCTAAAATGGAATTCAAAAAGGAACAAAAACAAACAAGACCGAGGGAGGGGGGAATAGTAAACATGACCCTGGCAGAGAGAAAAAGGTCGACAGTGCATGCGATCATTGGAAGGCGTCGAAGAAGTCATACCATTCCATATTGGAGTAGAAGACCTTGTGTCTAGGAGCGACTAGAACTAGAAGACGTAGGTTAATTGATTATTTATGTAAAATTTAAAAATTAAGTGAATTCTTTAAGTTGGCTTACAATTGTTAGATAGTTATTGCGTTGCAAAATTAATTAGTTATTTGTAACGAAGACACACAATAGAGGTTTAGCCTGCCTATAACATGAATAGTTTTTTGGGTAAAATTATTCTTTTTATGAATAAAAAAAATCCAAGTTGGTGGGTAATCTATATATCTATATATATAAAAATGAAATGGAAAAAAATGTATGTATGTATGTATATGTTCTATAGAAATCCACAATTTCCAATGAATCTATTTGAAATTAAGTACACATATAGTACATGGACCAGGGAGTAACGTAGTAATAATTTGAATCTCTAAATATTTCTGGGGAATTAATTATAATCAAATTTCTTCAATATCTGGATAAAAATTTAGATTTTTGACATCTTTATGACATGAGTTATAGCCACCTTCAGGCAGATCCTTTGGGCAGGTATAAATAATCCCTTTTGTTTTCCTAGACAGTACCTCACTTTGACTCAAGGTTCTTTCTTAAAATTTGTAATGCAACAAAAATATTAAAAACAAACAAAATTCTTGCTGCTGAAGGCAGGCAATTGTTCGCCAAAGGCGAGCAAGGGGTCCAGGTGGCGCAGCCCTGGCTAGGCGGAAAGCCCGCCGAAGGCGGGCTTTGCGACTATAATTCATATAAAAACTAAAAAAATTCAGAAAAGATAAAATTTTCACCAGTTTTGATGAACCACACTCTCACTTCATTTTATCTAAATATTCCAAGAATAGCAATTTTTGTTTCGAAATTGGTTAGTTTCAGTTTTAAATCGCCCAGAAGCTCCATATTCAATTTATTCCTCTTCTTTGTTAAAATAGACAATTACAAATGGCATTCAATATACTCGAAGGGCGGATCCAGAGTTTTTTTTTTTTTTTTGGGGGGGGGGGATTTAATTCTCTAGTTGTCTACCACATTTTTTGTGTCGAAATAGCTCTGAACACACACCCCAACAGACCATTTTGAGGAACCACTTTTGGAATCAGAGATCCTAAAAACGAGCAATATCTTCGACAGTGAATTTTTGGCAATGCATATATGCAAGAAGAAAGATAGATATAATAAGAAAAAAATATAAAAACAAATCAAATTTTTAAGTATTAATTTTTAAAATTTTATATTAAAAATAAATTTATACAAGATTAATATACGTAGTTTGAGGAGGCGATTAGCCGAGGGGATAAAGCAGTTAGGGGGGGGGGGGGGGGGGGGGGGGGGGGGAGTTTATAATCCTGAGTTGAAGACAACTCGAGTTCAAATCCACCTCATGGCAATAAATTATCCAACTCTATTTGAGATGCCTCCTCCTGAGGAAGGAAACGGGAACCCACCTCAGTATCATTCCCATGAAAGTTACCCTTCAGAGTAACCACAACGTGTTAGGTCTGACACTAATGACTGAGAGAGAGAATATACGTAGTTTAAAAGAATTTGTGAAAACAATTGGATTTTGATGAAATGTTAGTTGACTAATTATAAAAAGTGCAGACCGAAACACCGGAAATAAAATTTAATTTCAAAAAAAATATTTTTCTTAAATCTCGGCAGGGGGAGGGGGATAATTAGCCCCTTTACCCACCCTTTGTATCTACCCTTGCATATACTGCATTGCTCTTAATAAATTTGCTATTGGTATTCATCCATCCCAAGATCTGATCGACCTGTAGGGGTGGATGTAGATCTCGTTAATGATTCCTGGTAGAGGTAGTCATTCCCTTCAAACGGAGGTCGAGAATCTGATTAAAATAATGAAAGTATTTATTTTTAACTTTATTTAATGGATAGATGACAAGTATTAAAAGATCGCCGCCCTCCCGAGTAAAAATGATTAAAAGTGATCGAGGGATCCACACGCCCGTTTGCATAGGCACACAGGGATATACACGCCCGCACCAGGGACACACACAGTAGATGGAAAGTGACCAGAAGAAAAATGTGTGTCCCTGGTTGGGCGTGTGTATCCCTGTGCGTCCTTCAGGATTCACTATGCAGACCTGCTGCGGGCGTGTGGATCCTTCGATCATTTTTAATCATTTTTACTCGGGCTCCGAGACTGATTTTTGCATTACTATTTTATTAAAGGTGAATAAATTTGTTTACATCGAATGTTTTTCCCTTAGGGGGCTGCACTCCCCTTGTCTAATAAAGAAATAAAAGCACACAATATCAAATACAAATATTATCAAATCCCTAAGCACCAGCTGAGATACCAAATTTAACGATGTTTAAAAATCTGGATGGATGTAATATCAAGAATACGAATATTCAACCAAGAGAGCCATAAAAGTGTCAGAAAACAAATAATAAAAGCAGGCTAATCAATCTCTTGGCGAGTTTGAATCTCAAAATAAAGGAGAGAGATCATTTGTTCGATGAGAATGAAAAGAAAATCCAACTCGCTAGAGGTTAATTATTTACAATCTAATGAAATCGCAAATAAACAAAGCATCGCCTCTTTTTTAGCTGTTATTTGATATTTAATTAAAAAGGTCATTAATAAACTTAATGATGATTTTTTAAATTAAATTTGACCTATAAAATAAATGTGTTTGAAGAGGATTAAAAGCTTCAAAGGAAGTTAATTAAGAAGGGGTTGATTTTACTTTTTTTTGAATTTTATTTAATTTGCTTTAGATGTGGGACAACCAACTGGAATTAAATGATGTTGCTGGAAGATAGGCAACAAAATTACCAACTCTCTAATGAGCTTTCCGATTAATTATTGAATAGAATACGAGAAGGTGTTTTTAAATTAACTGCTAAGCCATTCATTTTATAAATACCACTTATGCTCATCTGAAACTATTAGGCACCAATTGAGCAAAACTTTTTCTCCGATTGAGCCAAGGGCGGATCCAGAGGTGTTTCTGGGGGGGGTAGTGTGGGGGGGGTCGTCGCGCACACTATTTTTTTTTTTTTTTTTATTTTTTTTTGTTTTAAAAAAAACAAATCAAAAATTTTTTTATTATTTTAAAACCTTTACATTAAAAAAAATTTTAGAAAAAAGTTTTTTTTTGAATTGGGGGGGGTTCTTTTCCCCCTCCCCCTCTTTTCTCCCTTGGATTGAGCAAAATGCTCAATGGCAAAACAATTTGTTCAATGTTCTCGGTGTTGTGATTTCGCCAAAGATTACACTAAAGATTATACTACGGTTCGTTTGACGTTTACTTCGTCTGTTGGGAACATCACTAAAAGCCCCGGCTAATTTAAAGTCTCTCAAAAAATTTAAGAAAAAAAGAAGAAAAATAAAAATCAAACAAAAAATAATTTTTAAGCTATTTTTTTTTAATTCATTCAAAATGCAAAATTTATATATTGAAACAAAAATGGTGCCAAAAGGCAGTTTAAAATTCGGGGTTTAAATGTTTCATTATTTTATTTATAACAAATTTACATTAAAAGCATTTACTAAGAATCTTTTTAATTATGTTAAAGCCTAAAAGGCCAAAGAAAAATAAAATAAATATTAATAAAATACTGTATTTCAGATTGGGGCGATCTTTTGCTGTAAAGGGTGAAAGAGAGTTTAAAAATAATAAATAATAATAAAGTTTTTTTATATATATATATATATATATATAAATAATTTATACAGAAAATATGATGATAATAATCAAAGGTATGACAGAATCTTTGTCTTTTATAAATGAGGGTGAAAAAGTTTCTTAGAATTACAAATGATCGAGGGATCCACACGCCCGCAGCTAGTCTGATAGTGAACCTTTAGGGACACACAGGGATATACACGCCCACACCAGGGACACACACAGTAGATTAAAAGTGACCAGAAGAAAAATGGGTGTCCCTGGTGCAGGCGTGTGTATCCCTGTGTGTCCCCAAAGGTTCACTATGCAGACTAGCTGCGGGCGTGTGGATCTCTCGATCATTTGTAATCATTTTTACTCGGAAGATGAAGTTGAGAATAGGACTCGATTGATTAAAATTAGATGCTTCATGGAAGTGGAGAATATTCCCTTTGGGGAGAAAATTAAATTGAAGATAAGATAAATCTATTGAATGGCAAAACATTGAGCTTATTATCCATAAAAATTGCTTCATTTTTTCCTATTAAGTAATGTTACAATTCAATTAAACTGAAATATTGCCATGAATTAGTAAAAAGTCAAAATATTTTAGAGAAAGTTTATATCAAGTTATAATTTGACCATTAAAAAGCCGAATGAATAAAAACTGGAATGGTAAATATCTTATGCAAGAGAATGTTAATTGAGATCCTTCCAAATGAGCAATCAATAAAACTTGATAAAATTAACTCCAGAGAGAAATTGGATCGTTTTTTTTTTGCTTGATATCGCTTATGAAACATGATTAAAGAAATGTGCCAAGAATCTCTGAATGAACCCCTTGCTTTATTTATTTAAAGAGGCCTCTATCAGTGTTATCTGCATGGTAGAAACCATACATTGGACAGACACGTGAGCTGGAGCAATGCCGCAAAGGCATCTGCTCACCACGAGAGAGTTAAGGGAAGGGAATTCCGATGAATTAGGCCCAGGCTGTATAAACATTCTCAAGTCAATTAAACAGGCTCACCAAGTTATTATTAGCTAAAAAATTAGATTAGAAAAATAACCGAGTAAAAGCTATTTGAAGTGGATCGAAAATAATTATGGGATAAAAAAAATACATCTTGAAGGAATAAATTTTAGTGGTTGAAAAATAACTTTCCAATTAAAAGAGTGATGATCTTGAATCATTTTATTCTAAATAAAATAATAACAAATTTTTTAATCAAAGGAGCGATTCTCTAAGATAACAGTCAGAGAGAAGAGAGAGCAATCAAGAGAAAATTCCAAAATCGAAAAAACTTCAATAGCGACCTTTTTTGGTCCAAAGGTTGTTATAAAACACACATAGATGTTACTGTGTAATATGTAAAATTTTTGTACATTATTGAAAGAGACATCATTTTGAGTACGGGAAGAGCTCGCTGTGTGTTATTTTTTTTCCAATAACTTATTAGCATCTCGTCCTTTGGGTTCGGGGTTCGCTTCCTGTCCCAAACGGAAAAATTTATTTCAATTGAATTGGCTACCAAATACAGTAGAGACCCGTTAATCCGAACTAATTGGGACCGAGGGTCGTTCGGATTATCGGGAAGTTCGGATTAACCCGAATTATAAGCTTGAATTAGTTAATTTTGATAATAAAGTCGTATTTATAACGTTGTAAACCGTTCATGTTAGTTGTAAATGCTTATACTATTTCTCTATTTTTTATAATTCGTATTTTTTAATAAAATAAAGTTCCTTTAATGTCTAATTTTCATTTATATATTCCTCTTAAAAAAAAAAAAAAAAAATCGTACGCAAAAAGAGTTCGGATTAACCGGAAGTTCGGATTAGGGGGTTCGGATTACCGGGACTCTACTGTATTTGAAATTAATAGGGATGGGGTCTTAATGGCCTTAGATGCCGAAAAATAACTTACAATTGTTAGGAGTAAATGAAAAAAATTGTTAAACCTTGCCTTTGTTATTGTTTAAAATCTAAGAAAAATTTTATGGACGTTCTACTCTAGCAAAGGTGCCTAACTCCATTTTTGCTTATATTTTTCAGGAGATCCAAAAAGCTTTTGTTTCATTCTGATTGTTAGAGCCAATGTTAAACACTTTTCGAACTGAAAAATTTGAATTACGCTCTTACCCAGTTCGGGGCATAAGGAGAATGATATTCTCAACAGAAAATACAAAAAAAAAATGATTTTCGAAAAAAAAACTGGAGTTAGACACTTTTCTACTGACAATTGTGAGAGCGTCGATATGTAATAAAATTTTATAAAACTACTAGGCCAGGATCGTAGTCAGGGAGGAGATTTGGAGCTTTAATCCCTATTCTTGAAATTGCAAAAAAAAAAAAAAAAAAATAGGGTCTATAATAGAGTAAGATATAAGCTTATAGTGTAAAAATTTATTCATTTGGAAAGCGATGGATGGGAGGGGGGAGAAAGGTCAATCGTCTGGATAATCGAAACCATACCAGCGGAAAAATTTTCTCTCTACCTTCTCTGGAAGCAACGAATCAATTTTGATTGAAGATAACCAAATGAACTTTTTTAAAAAAGAAACCTTCTGAAGGAAAAGAGTATAAAATAGAATTTAAATAAATAAAGATATAGAATTTCTTAAAAATCTGGTGTGACTGTCGCACAGCACACAACTTTATCTTACCTTCGGTAATCGAAAATTGTACTGTGCTTGTCTCACCAGATTTTTGGTGTTGCATGTATTTAGTTTCCGACAGTACGGTACATTCGATTTTCAAGATGTAAAATTTATATGTGAAAATATTTATATTTTGATACCATGGCAACAATTTCTCCTATCTTTTCTATGGAGTACAAGAGTAAAGTGGTCTTCAGAAGATTTCAATGACAAAATGAGAATATAGATTTTATAT